>ML675641.1:8104364-8120587 GCA_007922155.1 Mesoclemmys tuberculata
CCTCCGCAGCGTGGGGCATGGGTCGCTTGCTGATGGATTCCCTGCAGCTTGAGGTCTTCAAATCTTACTTTTGAGGATTTCAATAACTCAGTCATGGGTTCGGGTTTGTTATAAATGTGTATGGGTAGGGTTTTGTGGCCTGCCTTGTGCAGGAGGTCAGACTAGATGATCATATTGGTCCCTTCTGACCTATGAGTCTATGAGTCTATGAGTCTATATAGGTCTTTTCAATCTCTAACTTCTACGACTATATAATGTTCTGAGCATCAGGCTCTGCTAGGACGGACTCCTGCACCTGGGCAGAATCCTATTTACTCCCTGCCCGACCCCCATCCCTGTGCATAGTCCCACACCTGCTCTCTGGAGTAGGGGAGGGAAACTTAATTTTCTTAATAAAATTAAAACTTTAAAATGTCTCCATTTGGGCTTCAAACATACAACATTCAGAAAAGCAGGCATGCCAGTTCCCAGGGGCACAGGGATACGTCCTCCGCTAGAGGTCTTACGTGGAATGTAATGAATGGAGAACCAAGTTTAGCTCTGTGTGTATGAAGACTATACACATCACAATACTATGGTCACAGTTCAGCAAGGTACTTAGGCACATGGCATACATTTAAACACGTGGACTTCAGTGGGACTACTCATGCTTAAATTTAAGCACCTACCTCAGCGGCTCCCTGAACTGAGGTCTATCCATGTAATATACAGTATTGTGATGAGGTGTGCTCCCCACACTGGCCCTGCAAAAGCTGAATTGGGCCAGGTGTGCCCAATCAGCTAATTAGGCTACAAACCGGGGAGTTTTGGTCTGAAGGAAGCTTATTAGAGAGAAGTTCTCCTGCATAAGAACAGGCATGGCTTCTACAAAGCAAGGAGGCCGGTAACAGTACAGAGGGTTGCAAGGAAGTAGTCTGCTGTCCCGCTCTGAGGGAAGGAAGGTGTGTTGGGGCTATAGAGAGTAGCCTATAGTTACTTTCCAGGAGGAGTGAGTTTGAGTTCCTACAGCCAGAGAAGTGGAGGAAACCAGAAGCTGTAGGAAGGAGACCAAGGATGAAGCAATAGGGGCTGAGGAGGCACAGTTGCCAAGTACAGGGTCCCTGGACTGGAACCTTGAGTAATGGGTGGGCTCGGGTTCCCCTACTGTCCACTGGGGAAATGGCACCATCAGAACAGTGCCCGAGAAGCCTGCCTGAGGCTGCTAGAGCAAGAACCGTGATATGTTCACCCCCAGAAGGGGAAACCAGAATAGTGACCTGGCCAGAGTGCTGAGGCACGAAGAGGCTGCAGCAGCTCCTGGAGTGAACGAAGGGCTGCCTACAAAGAGACAGAGAAAAAGGGACGGCATGCAACTGCAGGAAGGGGTATAGACTTGGTGAGCCATTTCCCAGAAGGGTGAGATGGAGGCACCATACCTGTCGTGAGTAGAGTATTCTGTGACAAGCATGTTTGTGTGGACCATCTTCTGCTCATCCCCTTTGTACATATGTGTATTTCAATCTTAAATAAGTCTTTCCCATCTCTAACTCCTATGGTTCCACATAGACTAATAAAAATGTAGAGATGGAAGAGACGCAGAGACAGGACTAAGAAAACCTAGACCAACCCTGACAAATGTTTGTCCAAACCATTCTTAAACCTTCTAATAATGGGGATTCCACAACCTCCTTTGGAACCTTATCTCAGAATTTAACTAACCATACAGTTAAAGTTTTTCCTAATATCTAACCTAAGTCTCCCTTGCTGTGGATTATGCCCATTACCTCTCATACTACTTTCAGTGGACATAGAGAACAATTGATCAATTCTCTTTATAATATCCCTTAATATATTTGAAGACTGTTATCAGGTTTCACCTCAGTTTTCTTTTCTCAAGATTAAACTGTGCCCATTTTTTTAACCTTTCCTCATAGTTCTGCTTTTCTAAACCTTTTATCATTTTTGCTGCTCTCTGCAATTTCTTCGGTTTGCCCACATCTTTTCTGAAGTGTAATGCCTAGAACTGGATACAGTAATCCAGATGAGGCCTCACCAGTGCCAGGCAGAGCAAGACAATTACCTTTCATGTCTTTCTTACAACACCCTTGTTAATACACTACAGAATTATATTAGCCTTCTGCGCAACTGCATCACATTGTTGACTCGTATTCAGTTAGTGATCCACTATAACCCCCAGATTCCTTGCAGAAGCAGTTCTACCACCTAATCAGTTATTTCCTGTTTTTTAAATTGTGCATCTGCTTCTTTTCCTTCCTGAATGCAATACTTTGCACTTGTCCTTATTGATTTCAAACCAATTTTCCAATTTGTCGAGGTAATTTTGAATTACATTTCGCCAGTTTACAAAAGATTCTCTCCAGTTTTCATTGTGAAAAGCTGTGCTTAGTGGTGACAGAACTGTGATGTCACCTGGGCCAGCACTCACAGAAGTATCTGATTTCCCACATGAATCCTTGTAAAGCAAAGCTGCAACAAAAAGACTTTTTATACTTTTTGAGAACTATCAACACCTGTAATTCACCCTTCAACAAACAGGAAGTATCCAGTCCCTGCACGACTATTTTATCAGTAATAAGGGAGAGAAGTCATTTTAGACAACACCAGAGGCCTGATCCAGCTCCCATTCAAGTCATTGGGAGTCTCTCCAATGATTTGAATATCATATCCAATACATAATACAGCCACACATGCAAAATCTTTTTTTTAACTAAGTCCAGTGAAAGCAAAAACTTAAGACATTTTATGACAATATTGGTGACTTAAGGATTTTTCTTTTGAGACATCAATAGAGATCTGATATACCAGAAACCTGAGGGACTTACTCATCTTCTGTGAGGTTTTGTCCTGTAACCAGATTCTTCCCAGTTGGTGCATAGTCCCAGTTCTCCTCCACAATCGCAACATAATAGGTTCTGGTAGTTGCTTCTACTAACACAAACAGCCAAAGGAATTTAAGAGCCGGAATGCAGCCACCATGCAGCACAGAAGACATTTGTAAGTGTAATTGCAACTCAGGCAGTCAGCATGCAGCAGAGGTGGCTCACCCCTCCCTCCCCTTAGCTCTCAACAAGTAATAAATAGGGAATGGACAAAGCAAAACTCCTCCTATTCAGCAATTTGGGGCTGGGACAGGCGAGAAAGCTTGTGCAAGCAAAGCAGGCCCAGTGAGGGGGTTGCTATGGTGACAGGACTTTTGCCAGTCCTTCAATGAATGGGTAACTGGCTTATTTTTGTTTGCCTTTCCGGCTACAACAACTCAGTGTTTTGGGAAGTTTGGATGCTTGTTAGTCCTTCTCCCTCATTTACCAGAAAGTGTGGTTTGTAATGTTAGGCCCGGTTTTTGGGTCCTCATCACATGCACATACTTTTTTTTAAAAAAATTTGCTTTTCATCATTTCTTTAGACCTTTAAAGCTAGAGCATGGCTATGACCAGCACTAGCACTTCTGTCAGTGTCGTTTATGTAATTTAGGGGTGTGAAAAACACACCTTGGAGTGACAATTTACACCGACAGTAGTGCCAATGTGGACAGCACTGTCGGTACAAGATACTCTCCTGACAACACTCATTGGGGTGGTTTAATTACGCTCCCGGGAGACCTCTCTCCCATCAGCATACCGCAGCTACATGGGAGATCTTACAGCAGTGCAGCTGCATCAGTACAGCTCTGTTGCTGCAAGGTCTTTAGTGTAGACATGGCCTTAAAATCACTAGCAAATGCGCAATTGAGAACAATCCTGCATTGGCAGGCGAACTAATAGGATGCACTAGTAAGACACATGTACCTCTAATTTCGAGTATTTTCTGACACAGGATAAAATTTACAGGTTTGAAAATGACTAGTGATTTGGTGTGTCTCGTTACTTGGGTGCTTTGAGAGACTTTAAAGAGGCCTAATTTGCATAGGGTGAGTTCTCTACACTTTCTAAAAATCAGGCCCTTGTAAATTCTTTCAAGTTGGACAGCTAAAAAATTGAGGCATCCAACATCATTAATTAATTTTGGAAATCCAGGCCTAAATGTCTATATAACAAGAACACACACAATTATATGTGCAAAATATATTTGGAGTACAAACACAAACTATGTTTAAAGAACATTATTAAGATTGCAAAGTCAAGCATTCAAGTTAGGAAATGTCAGAATTAAGGCTGGCTATGTTACTTAATTCAGCTCCTTTTGTATATTCATTATGATACAGCCTTTAATTACAGCAAAAACAACGAGAGTCCTGTAGCACTTTAAAGACTAACAAATTTCTGCAGGCATAAGCTTTCGTGGGCTACAACCCACTAAGTGCGACAGGATTCTCGTTGTTTTTGCTGTATACAGACTGAACCGGCTACCCCTCTGGAATTTTTCTTTAATTACATCTTTTTCCCACAGATCTATGCTTCATTCTGTGTGCTGGATGGATGATGCTCACTTAATGCACAACTGTTTAATATTTTGTTTTCCCCCCCACAATTCAAGATGTGGTCCCATGCTTTATTTACTGCATACCATTCAAACTCTGTCCTGAAGCCAGAATTATTCATTTCCTCCTGGGATTTTCTATAGTACTTGATGCCATAATATCTGAATGCTTTACTATCATGAATGAATTTATTTTCACAACACCCCAGTGAGATGAGGGTGGCCTTATTTTCCCCATTTTCCAGATGGGGAACTGAGACACAGAAAGAGTCAAGTCTAAAGTATCAACTAATTTTGGGTGCCCAAAGCTGAGATTCCCAGGACCTGAGTTTTCAGAGCGCTTCATATTATATACCATTTTATATGTTCAAAGTGCAGCTATTGGCTTAATTTGCAAATGTGGGTGCTCAGCACTTCTGCAAATCAGCCCCAGTCTCAGTTTGGGCAGCCAGAAAATAAGGAACACACAATTAGTGACCAGCTGTGAAAACTTTATTTTACATGACTTGCCCAGCATCACGTTTAGTACTCAGGGACAGAGACAGAGATAGAATCCAGTTCTCCAGGTCAGCATTCAACTGCCTTAACCATGAGATCATCATTCTTCTCCGAGCAATCCTCTTCCTTACTCACTACACACCTTCCAGCTTCTGCCACAAATGATTTATGGGTTGTACAGACAACATTATCCTTCACTGCACAACTGAGTCATACCTAGAGCAGGTCTATCTGGTAGTGAATGAGGCAGGGTCCTGTATATTTCAAAAATACAGGACAAAAATCTATATTTCTTAGAACGCCCGCCTCCTCCCAATATTATCATTGTGATGATGATTATGATGGTAATAATAAGAAGCAGTACTCACTTACATTTGCCAGGAGTATTTCTTGCTGCTTTTTTACAGCACTCAGCAAATCCCAATCTTCTTGTACAGAGATGAAGAAATAAGGGATGCCTCTTCTAATAAGTGACTGTCAGCCACCCTAGCTGGCCTCCTTGCTGTTGAAATACAGGATAAAAGGTGTCCCGTACTGATTTAGTACGGGACAGGCAATTTTCTATTTAAAGAAGGGATGTCCCTTGTAATATGAGACTTTGGGCAACCCTAATTAAAATCTGTATCACAATGCATACATGCGAAGAGGCCAAACTGAGATTGCACAGGCAGCCTGAATTCTGACATTTCCTTACATCTGAGTGCTTGACTTTGCAGCCTTACTAGTGTCCTTTTAATGTGGTTTTTGTGAATGTATATAATTTTTTTAAAAAGCAAACTGAAAAAAACAGAAATTCCATCATCTGGCATCATATTGACACCAAAGTGGTTCATCAGCAGGGTTGGAACATTTTAGATCTGCTTCACAGATCTCTGCTCCTTGAGCTAATGAGGTAACTGATAGCAACAGAAAGTAGTCATCTAGTCATGGGGACCATGCACTAGTCATGGGGACCAGCACTAGTGAGCACTGAACCATGCATTTTAACAGTGGGTTTCACAGAGAGTTGCTGACAGCAGAAGACTGGTGAGACCCAAGAATTTTGAATTCCATTATATTCTCAGGGGGTAAGGTGGAATGTTCTCTAGGGGTCACAGATCCTTCTGCCCAAATGTGACCTTTTCTGCCCCATCCCCTCCAACCTGTCTTTGTCCCAGTCCTGTCTGTTCCCCATACCTCACTCCTCTTCCCAGTCTCATTCTCTTCACCTAGCCAGTCCCACTCTCCAGGCCTTGGACTTTGTCCCAGTCCCAGTGCACTTGCCCAGCCAGTCCAAATTCTTCCCCTGAACACAGTGGCATACCGAGGGTTTCTGGCGCTCAGGGGCCAAGCCTACATTTGTGCCCCCCCAGGGTCTCATGCACCCCCCCTTCCCCGCTGCACAGGGCAGGAGGGGGGTCTGTATCTGCAGGCAGAGGGGGTGAGGCCTGGGGAGCTGCATATAGAAGCTTTGCTCCGCCACCCACCCTCCCCGCACTTACCCACCGTGCAGTGCCTGCCTCTCCTGCTCCATCCCCACAGCCCAGTGCTGGCTCAGACAGTGGCAGCCTCAGGAGGTCTGGGCCGGCACTTCATGACGTGTGGGGGGAGGCACTGAGGTGCCCCTCTCAGAGCCTCCTGTGCCCCCGCACACGTGAAGGGCCAGCCCGGCACGTACCCACTGCTCCAGTCCCGCAACCCGGTGACAGCTTGGACGGGGCGAGGGGTCACCAGGCCAGCCCTTCATGACACAGGGGACGGGGGGCCCTACAGAGCTTCCTGTCTCCTCACTCCCTGTGAAGGGCCAGCCCAGCGCAGCCCCCCCTGCACTTACTCACTGCTCCACCCTGCAGCCCAGCACCAGCTTGGACTGGGCAGCCTCACTCCCCCACAGCCTAGGGCGGAGGGGGGGGGGGGGCGCTGGGCTGGCGCTTCATGATGTGCAGGGGGAGGAGGTGCTGAGGGTGCCCCTCAGAGCTTCCGGCATCCCCCGCCTCCTGCGCATGGTAAAGGGCTGGCCTGGCACCCTCCCACAGGCTGGTGCCCAGGAACCTGCCCCCCCACTGCGCCCCTCCTCAGTATGCCACTGCCTGCACCCAGGCTCCTCATCAGATTTGTGTCTCCTCCACCCCATCGTCTTTCCAGAAAAACTCATCGTGAGGCACATGGATGGGGAACTTCAGGCCAAAAAGTTAAAAAGAGGCAAAGTTATAAGCAAGTCAAAACAGGATCTTATAATGGGAATTTTTGGGCAACCCTAACAACTGGCCCTACCAGCCACACCTATAATATATTGCCCCCAGTCCTGTCCTGATTTACAACATGTGCAACCCCAATGACAGGCCAGAACTTGGCCCTTTATGTATGGTACAAATGTAAACCTTCAGTTAACATTGGTTTTATGTACACTAAATTACAGCAGTTTATCTCTGCTATTTACCAGTGAGCTGTGGCCATTAAAGTACCATGGAGCTACCATCGGGTTGGCCCATTGTCCCAGACATATCTGCAAATCTTGTGCATGGTATTGTCTATCTAGATCAGTGGTTCTCAAGTGTATTTGATCATGCCCCTTTCTTTGTGTCCACAGTAGTTTACGCCTGCCTCTCCTGCCACACAAGTACATATACTGATAAAAAAATCAAAATGTAACTCTCGCTAAATATTAAAACCAGTAAGGCATTGATTCAAACAAAGCCATTTAAGTATATAGTCATGTAAATTTTAAGTGAGATTCTGCTTGCTGGCATCACACTGTTACTAGTTTTCTGGAGCAGAACAATTTCATGAATTGCACGAATGAGCCAATGACCCATTGTAATAACAGCAAAAGCAATATTGTGATTGTGGTCGATGCTTACAACTAACTCTGTGTAGTAGCAAATGGATTAACGTACAGATGGCAACAACTTTGTATAATAGTATGCAAGCTTAACAGAAATCCATCGAAATGCACAGTGTCATCTAGAGCCAAGTGCACAGAGCCATCTGGGGACCTGATGTCTGGAGGAATCAGCTTTGCTAGTTATTCATTGCTGTGGGTAAAATGTGCACAGTATTTTTTTTTCTAAAACGTCTTATGCCACCCCAGAATACATTCTATGCCCCCCAGAGGGGGCCTGTCCCCCAGCTTGAGAACATCTGATCTAGATACATAGATGGCCCCAATCACCATATCTGAGTGCCTCACAAACATTAATGGAGTTATCCTCACAACAGAACTTTAAGATAGGAAAGTATTTTGTCCATTTTACAGGTAAGGGAACTGAGGCACAGAGAGATAATTATTCATTAAGTGACAAGTCTAAGGTCGAGGAGGAAATCTACTTCAGAGCTAGGAATTGAACAAAGGTCTCTTGAATCCCAGTCTCCAACTCATCAGCCCAGCTTGCTCTTGCTGGACTTATAAATGATCAGCTTGGTGAATGCCTGAAAGAGGTCAATGAGAAAGTCCCTGGAACTACAGGGTGGGATTTGCAAAAGTATCTAGCGCCAGATTTTTAAAGGTATTTATGCAGCTAAAGATGCAGCTAGGCACCTACTGGGATTTTCAGAAGTATCCAGGCACTTAACTACTATTGATTTCAATCCCACTAGGTGCCTATCTGCATTTTCAAGCATCTAAATACCTTTAAAATCTGGCTTTAGGAGCACAAGCCAGACTGACTTTCAAGGGGGATTTGTGTTCCTGAATCACTTAGACTCTTTGGAAAATCTTATCCTTAATGCTTAGCCTGTTTGATCTCAGTCTCCTATAGGTAACAATCCTGCACTGACAAGGGGGTGGATTGGATGACCTAAACGGCCTTTTCTATCTCTAATGTCTGTGCCTCTCCCAATCACCAGTAGAGCAATTGAAAAAATAAGTAAACCTCACCGCAACACATTTCATAGTACTTGAACAAGACTAGCCTCATCTGACCCAGAAACAATGCAGAATGCTTTTACTGAGGTGGCTTTATGAGTTTCTTTATGTTAAATATTCCTATTTATTTGGGCATAAACTTGTTAGTCTTTAAGGTTAGTCTTTAGACTCTCACTGTTTTGCTAAAAACAAACTAACATGGCTACTTCTCTGGAATTCCTATTTATAATGCATATATATGTATCTTTAACCTCTTTAAAGCCCAGAAGACATAATTAAGTCCCAGGAGACTGAAAGTTAAAACAACTGTTGATAAAAGAAAGACAAAGAAAGCAGGGATTGCACTGACCAAATACAATTAGTTAGATATAGACTCATAGACTCATAGGTCAGAAGGGACCAATATGATCATCTAGTAGTTCAAAGGATGAGTGATCCTTCTCCTATTTTCAAGATTAGACAATTGTCCATCCATCCGCCCCCAGCCACTTTTGATTCAGTACTACTGGTATGATTTAATGTTTAGCAAGCGATAGTGCTGTCCCCAGATGCAAATGAAGTTCACTATTGCAATCAGTTAACTCACAGATTCTCCACATTTCTATTATTTATTACTGATAACATCGTAAAAGCTGTGCAAACACAGGGTTTGATCCTGAGAGCTGAGAAGCATCCACAAATCCCATTCCTACCCTAAAAGTCTCGCTCCATTCTCACCTTTTCTACTTCAACCACTTTCTGCCGGGGCTTCCTAGCATCTCACTTCATTCTACCCCAGCCCATTAAAAATGCTGGTCTTAACAATCACCTTCTTCTACCATTGCTTAAACCGCATCACTCAGCTATTTAAATAATCCCAAATTATACTATTATGTTTCTAACATTCATTATTAGGAAGAAAAAAAAAGGGGGGGTAGGGAAATGGAGCTGGCAAACTGTCAGAAAATTAACCCAGGGCTATCACCTCACATTCAAATTTATAAGAACAAAATAGACAGGCAGAGCAGTTGATGATCAAGCAATCCTTACTCTCCTGAGTAGCCCATACTCAGGCACATGGTCCCATTGAGTGCAATCACACTACGTGCCTGTCTGAGTTACTCATGTGGGTCAGAATTTGCAATATTAGGCCCTTACTGTGTAATCTATGAAAATAAGGTTTGTTGTCACAAAATGGTAAAGATTTATTTTTCTTTATATATTAATATGAAAACTTTATATAGAATATTTCTCTGAGGGTAAAATGCAACCTGTGCACTCTGTAAAGTTAAATGAAGCCATCAAAATACAGCGTAAGTGGAACTAAAGCAGTGTAAAGCAATGTACTGGCATTTTCATAGACTGAATTTCACCCTGACAGCTTTACTATCTCCTTTCCTCTTTTTTTAAACTAATGAGTTTTACTTTTTTTATTTCAATTTTTATTAAAGATTATACCTACAGCTACATATAAATCGTACAACTACAAGCCAATAGTAAATTCTAGCTTTGTCACTGATTATCATGAGATCAAGATTAGGCTGCAGATGTATATTTGCTGGAATAACAACTTGAAATCTGAATAATAAATCAATTTCTTTGCTCCTTAATGTAATAGTTTTTTGTATAACAGCAATAATGGATGGACATGATTAGCACTCTGTATTTGAAATAAGTGCTTGAATTTGGTAAACGCCTTAGTCTGGCTTGAGCATTTACTAGATCTGCCAGCTTTGTATACATGCAAAGGGATACATTAACACTTAACTACCTTGTTGCATCATTAAATTGAGGCATGTCTAACATTCCTTGCCATGTGCATCATGATTCAGAAAAAGATGAAAGAACAGTTGTTTTGTCCTGGCATCTGGGAAATTCCTGGGAACTTCCCCAGGCAGTGAGGCAGCTTTTTCTTTGAGAAAACAGAGCTGTGGGATGGCTCTGCCGTGACTTTTTCCACACCTTTCAAATCCAAATCTTGTACAAGGTTGGGTATTTTTAAGCTTTATCGGGGTGCGGGGAGGGCTTTTAAAGTTATGAATGACTACATCTCAAGCACCAGTTTGGAAATGAACCCTGAAAGGAATTTCCAAACTCAGATATGATTACCTGACTACAGGAGTGAGCTGCTTTTCTTAAACCACAACTATTTACAGGAAAGCTCCAGGTTTTGAATTCCCAAAACTAAGATGTTGACTTCCTAAATGTCATTCTCATATATTCCAGTAATTTGCTTTATCCAAACCACTACATGACTTGCAAATTCGAGTTTCCATCTCTTTCCATTCAGTTTCCTCTCAAAATTATTATATGTTTTGTTTTAAAAGAGTACTTTTTTCCTCTTTTTTCCTTTCATGTTTCTGCAAAAGAGGGTCTAAGATCAGCACTCCATTGTACTAGGTGTTGTACATATACATGGTTGGAACAGTGCCTGCCTTGAGAAGATTATAATGTAAACAGACAAGACAAAATGGGAGAAAGTAACAATTATAACCCCTTTTTTGAAGATGAGGAACTAAGGCAGAGATAGATTGTGATTTGCCCAAGGTCACGCAGAAATCTTGTGGCAGAGTCAAGAATTGAACGAGTATGTTTCAAATCCTTAACTGCGAGATGGTTCTTCCCTCTCTGTTTACCCATGCACAGACACAAACTATCCAACCATTACATTAATTAAAAACGTCAGTCACAATGTTTAATTTTAATTATTTTTTGAGGGATGGGCATTAGTGGTTGTGGGTGAACCTCAATATTTTCAGAAGTCAGATTCCCTTTGTAGGTTAGGTTACTTAGGCAAAGCTTATTTGAATTATTCCAACCTTTTGAGTCTACACAGTTCGACTGGAAATCTCATGAGAACAGCCATTCTCACAAGAATTCCAGCACCTCTACTTTTAATCCTGGATAGAAATTCTGTGAGGAAAAGCTTTTCTTGCAGCTGACTATTTTCAGGTCTAGTCCCTGATTGAACCCGACAAGTGCAAAGATTACTAGGACCAAAGAGTTAGTGTAAAGGAAGTGTCAAAAGTGTTATATAAGAGTATCAGAACCCCAAATAATAATAACTTAACTTTTTTCACAAAAGATTTCAAAGCACTTTATAAAGGAAGGTCTCATAACCCTGTTTTACAGATGGGGACACTGAGGGACAGAGAGGTAAAGAGACTTGCCCAAGATCACACAGCAGGCCAGTAGCAAAGCTGAAAAGAGAATCCAACTATCCTCATTCCCACCTGAGACCCCCTATCTGCTGGGCAATCTTGCCCTCTGGAAGCTTTGGCTCAGCTGTCTGTGGGACAGGTGGGAGGGGGAAAACTCCAATTTTATTTGAACCAGTCACCCAGCCCTACTGGTCTCTCCTTTTCTAGTGCATGACCTACCCAAGTCCAGTAACTACTACAACGAGGTCAAAGAGAGCTGCCAGAGCTGAATTTAGAGCAGAGTTTTTGGAATAACTGATCATAGGAGAGAGTACGTTGGATTTGAGGATTGTAATGGAACCGATAGTCCAGCGGAAGAAGGAAGGTGTTGAATAGTTAACTAGAAGGAACTGCATGGTCACGGGAGAGATTATACTAAATTGCCAAGAGGCTGAGTGAGTGAGTTGCGTCCAGTCTCAAAAGTCTATTTGCAAAAGAATAAAATCAAGGAATTGTGATCCTAGTCACTGGTGATAACTCATGTATCTGTAATTAAATAATAAATAAGGCTGATCCTTGTACAGAACTTTGTCTTCCAGGGACATTATTTATAGGTTTCCTTGTGGTGCGGATCATTGGTGTACTTCACTGGCATTTAAAGTGCTTGACTTTACATCACCGTTGTAAAGCAGGGAAGTATTACCCTTATTGTACGAACGAGGAAACAGACATGAGACAGTTCAGTAACTTTCCGGAGATCACACAGGAAGTCTGGGCCGGACCAAGAAGAGAAGCCAGATTTTTTTCCTCCCCAGTCCAGTGCTTTACCACCAAACCACCATTTCTCTCTCGTGCTGCTTACTTTCTTAGACTGGGAGCTATTTGGAGATGGAATCGTTTTCATATGTGACTTTTTAATGAGAGTATTATTTGTGAGAAGCTTTTTTAGAATTACTAGACCCCTTTCATACCAACCAGGCCTTTTTAACAGAGGAGATCTGTGTTGTTAGACAGGGTAAAGGCCTTCTACCCAGAGGCATGTTGCTGTGACAAAGGCTAACTGCAGGGTGAAACACCTTGGGTGTAGTAGGCTAGCTCTACCTGCAGGAACACAACGAGATCCATATGCAACTCAATCGCTTGTGCTGGTAGTTAAGGGCACTCAGCACCTGCCCATTGAGTGGGTTAGTCTGTTAGTGTTTGTGGTCATTTGAAGTCAACAGTGACAGGACAGGCTGGAGTAAGATGTCAGTTTGTGTTCTCCCTAAGGGTGGAGAGGACAGCCTGAACCAGAGGGTTTTAAAACATTGTATTGATCTTCATTGCATTTATTGTAGTATTTCCAGTGCTTTAACGACTCAGGGCCAGATTCACCCATGAGTATAAGTGGGTGCAGTTCTGTTGACTTTAACGGAGCTGAGTCACTTAGTGGAGTGGTGAATTTTGTCCACTGGGTTTCAGCTATTGTATTGCCTCATTTTCTCTCGTACACATCTGGCACTTATGGCAAGAGTTTCAGGCATGAAAAGCCAGTTATGAATGCTTAAAGTAGACAACTGAATGAATAACCGAGGGTGCAGAACAGCCTCCCTGGGGAAGGAGTAAGCAGTGTGATTGCTTCTAGACCATAGGCTGTTGTATTTACTGAAGGAATTTAAAATGACTTTTACTCTCCAGATGACCTGCTCAGTGACGTTCTCTCACTTAGAAGAAGTGAGTGGAGAAGATGTCATGGTGTTTTGGAAGCTTGGTATCTTGCCCACATTGAAGAGGCATGATTTTATACCACTCGTGGGATATTTTCAGCCCTTGTAAAGTCCTTCACTTGTCTAAGAAGCTTTGTAATAAAAACCAACCCTGCCAGTCTTAGCTGACTCTGCTGCTTTTTAGTTGAAGAAAATTATGTTATAGCTGACATATAGGCCTCCCAAACTAGTATTAAAGAAAGGAAATGGCATAGAGTAAGGGGATGAAGTGTGTGTATTCCCCCTTCTTAGCCTAAATAGCTACACAAGTTAAAATAAACACACCCTTTGCTGCTCACCTTAAAGTGTTCAATGTTCATTCCCAACTCATCATTTAACTTCACGGTCAGTTCTTCACCCCTCCCGAGCGTCCCTGCTTTTATCCAGGCATCTACCAGATGAACTATCCCTGCACATTTGCAGTCAACCCAGCTCTGACCCACTGCATCCTTTTCTTTTAAGTGCTTGAGGCTGTGAGGAGCTAAGCACCTTCAATTCCAACTGATTTCAAGGAGGCTGGAAGGGGCACAAAACATCACAAAATCAGACCCTTAAATACCATCAGTGCATTGATTGTCTACAGCATCATTGCATGTAACTTGGAGTCATAGCTTTAATCTACGCAGACTCCATGCCTAATATAGGGAAGTTGTGTGGGTTGTGGTTAGGCTGAGAGAGCACCAGACCTGGGATCTATTCACACACATACTGACTTGCTGTGTGACTTTGGGCAAACGACTTAAATCCAAGTTTTCAATTTGGGAACCAAAAATTAGGCATCTAAACCCATCTTTAGGTACCTAAACATATGGCTCAAGTTACAGTGCCCACAGTTCCCTGTGATTGAAGACGGATTCAGTTGCTTAAATTTAGGCACTCAAATACAAAAATTCTAGACTTAGTTTCTTTCTGGACCTCAGTTTACTCATCTGCAAAATGAGGGATAATTAGATTTAATTACCTCACAGCAGTGTTGGGAAGCTAATGTAATTAATGTTTGTCAAGCATTTTGAGATCTGCAGATGAAAGAAACATGTAGATGGGCAAAATTATTGTTAATTTATATTATTCAGTTAGACATGAAAGCAGAAAGGATGACACAACGATGATTTGTTTCTGGTACAGTCACAATGTGCTAGGTGCTGTACAAGCACATAGGCAGATCCAGTCCCTGCCCCAAAAAGCTTACAATATTACAAGACAGACAACCCAAACAACGAGTAGGGAAAAGGGGTACAACATCCTAGAAAAGTGGTCACGGCCACAGTTTGATGATTCAGTGCTTTCTCAGCCAAGACTTCTTTCTAATTTAGCTAGCAAGGTTGGCATTACCAACCGTAAGCATTCATAAATAATGAGTCAGGCAGTGGTATACCAGGGTGTGGGTGGGAGGCGGCCATGCCCCTGGGCACCAGCCTGAGGGAGGTGCTGGCCGGGCCCTTCTCGGAGGAGGGCTGTTGACCAAGGCCCAGAGACTGCATTGACCCCAGGTCAGGCCTGCCAATGGTGGAGGGCTCCCGGTGCAGGGGGAGCAAGCGTCCTCCTGGCCTCTCCACCCACACGCTGGGAGCAACAAGGGAACTGTGGGGACCAGAGCCCATCACACCCCCCTCCTGCCGCCGAGCAGCCCATGAGCATCTGTCCCTGTCACTCCCACACCCAGCCATCCCCACTGCCCCCACAGCAGGGATAGGGAGTGGGGGAGAGTGGGAAATGGGCACAGAGGCCCCCCCTCCACAGGGTGCTGTCATTAAGGGGGGAGAGGCGCAAATATAAGTATTGGCCCCCGGGCGCCAGAGACCCACAATGCATCACTGCAGGAGACCAACAATGACATTTAAAAATAAAATACATTTGGATTTCTTGTTTGCCTTCTGGTTTCTCGGTCTTTAAGGCTCATGTCTGAGCTTTCTTCACAATCTTGAGGGTTAAAATTTTACCTTTTTTTTTAAAGTAAAAGCTAAGAGTTTCACTTGACTCTAGGAGCTGAGTCTTAAGAAACACATCAAATTTTATGAGACTTGTGATGAAATTGCCAAAGTTGGTGATGCTCCTCTTTGTCCTCACGTTCACATGCACATTGTGATAAAGTCAGGCCAGTCAGGTTTAGAAGGGTGTGCCTATTTGAGGACCAGGAGAGGGTGGGCCGGTATGAGGGCCTGACAGCGTTAAAAACCCTCTGCCCTGCAGGCAGAAGGGAACAGCAGGATAGTTAAAGGCACCTGGGCCCAATGAAGGGCCAGGACAGGGGTATTTAAACCCTGCCTGCCCTAAAAGAGAGGGAGGGAACAAATGCAGGAAAAGCTGCCAGAAGGTTTGGAGCAGCTGGCGGAGAAGGTTCCCTCCCAGGCCAGGAGCCAAAGCTCCTCTACAGCCAGGGGAGACGGGGTAGCTGGGGGTGCCCTGGCCCAGGAGGAGAGGGGAAAGTGCGAGGCCCACCAGGGGGAAGTTGGCAGTTTGCCACAATATATACAAATGCACACAAGATAGAGACAGCAGGTTTTAGTTTGGAGTGTAACTCTACCTCTTGGAATAACTGAATGCCTTCTGTTGTTACGGGTTGTGCCGTACGACTGGAGAATTGCTAACGTAGTTCCTATT
>ML675641.1:8136037-8168755 GCA_007922155.1 Mesoclemmys tuberculata
ATTCCAACACATATCCATAACTCTTAATACCCACCACCTCCATACATCATGCAAGAATAGTAATGATCAGTGAGTTATTATTTTTCCAATGACACATTACGTGAAGCCTTTTAGATACAGATTATAACCATGAGTTGGGGTACGCTGAGTTGGTCAGACCAGCAGAAACTCATTACCTGATATCAGCGAGCCTCTTGCCCTTTGACCCTGGATGCTCTTATGGTCACACCCTCCCTTCACACAAAGGACCCACCCCCCACTCATCTGATACACCGCCACCACATGCACACAACCCAACTATTAATCCTCTGCAGTACCTGCCCGTTTGCCACAAGTTGCAGTTCCCCACTTCTCCCATCCTACAACCTCCTATTCTTTCACCTAGCCCAGTGCTCCAACCCCCTCACCTACATTTGAGGTCCTATCTAGTGCTTCTCCTCCTTCTCTTCCCCTTAGCCCTTGTCTGTTCTTTGACCAATCTGATGAGTCATAGTTCTGAGGACAGGCTTGGAGCCAGTGGTACCCATGACCACTTGGCAGTGAGAAGCCAAATACCTTCCAATCCCTGCTCAGTGATGGACCTTGCAGAAGAAATGTAGGAAGAAGCTGCTGCCTTTGTGTTTTTCTTCCTCATGCAGGGAGAAATAGCAGTTTATTGGACCTAGAGGTGATCAGACCTCTTGGGGCCTAAGCCCAAACCCCATGTATCAGTTGACTATGGAACCAACTTCACACTATGGACAAAGACTGGGTGAGAATTTGACGCCTAGCAAAACTGCTCTGTGAAAAACAAAAAGACTGTGCTCTAAGAGTGTCCCACTGTATTTTGCCATCATCTCAGAGTTTTATTACATTCTCTTGGCTTACTGCATTCAAATTTATTTTGTGCATTAAATTTGTGTCTTTTCTTGGCCTTCCTAATTTGTGACATCGCACACAACTTAAAAGGCTGTGGCAGGAAAAAGGACTGCACCGACCTACAGCAAATCAATGTGACCTAGGGGGGGCATTGACCAGTGGAACAGTGCCTTTAAAAAATCAATATTGCAGGGTGACATGCAGCCTGCGCATTGGCCAACCAGGATAGTTTTGGGTATTTCCTCATTCTTTGAGGAGAAGCTCTTGTTTGTTTAATGGAATCTATCACTTGAGAACATTTCTGTACCTCTCTGAGGCTGGTACAGGGAGAGGGGAAATCTAAATCTTGAAGTCAGCTGAAAAATCATTTTGCTGTTTGGTGAGCTGAAGCACTGGTAACCATTTTAATCCTGTATAGCCAGGTAAGCAGAGATATTTTCTTACTTCCTTCATCTTTACACAAGTTAGTGTTTTGAGAGCCCTAATTAAAAAGGAGAAGGTTACTGCAGCAGCCTGATTTAAGACAGACAGAGGTTTGCTCCTTGAAGTTGAAGGGAGTGGATTTGATTCTTCTTTGTAAGATTGGCAAGATGTTCAAGTCTCTCTGGTATGCCTTCTCTTTTGTAACTTCCTCAGATTCTGCCCTGATGTGGCCAGGTGCAAGCTCCATTGACTTCAGTGGGAGATGCACTCACTGAACTTGGCTGTCGATGCTTAGGTTGATTCTCCTAGCAGTCTCAAGTGATATTCAGACATTTAAAATCATTTTACCCCACTGAAGTTGATTGAGCTATGATAATTTACATCAGCCAGTAATCTGGCCTTACAGGAATATGTGAAAGCTGCACAAGGGGAATATGGAACTTTCCTATCTGATATGACTTTTACAGAAATGTGGTTAACCTGTATGAGCTTATTTTGAGAAAATGTTAGTGAAAACAGACAAGGGTTGGCATGCTCAGGAAGAGAGCAAAGGATAAAATGCAAAGTAAATGCAGATGGGCAAAAGTTAATGTTTGTAAAAAAGAAAATACACAAGGCTGACAAAGAAAAAAATGACAAAGGAAAAATATCTACATCCATTTCCCATTCCTCTTCATCCTTCCTTTGTAAGTTGTCTATCTAATTAGATTATTTTTTTCTCTTTGAGCCAGGAACACTCTTCGTAAATGACTGTAAAATTCCTTGCCCAATTTTGGGCACTGTCTAAATAGTAAGTGACGACAAGAATTACCTAGGTTAAACATATCTTTCTAAAAGTATTTAATTACAGATAACTTGTTTTAAAACTGAAATACTGTAAGTAATGCTCAGAAGGTAAGGTATATATAAATGCTAACTTTTGTTGTTAAATTTATAGCAGTGGAAAGCAACGAAAATTACACTCTGTAGAAATGTAGACTGAGAAAAAGACTGGCAATCTCTACTATGTGATAGCAATATCCTCCATCTCTTGGAATCCCTTTATACACTACTCTGTCGCGCCTCACTGGTCCTTTCTTTTCTCTTAACTCTTTTATTTTCTCCCAAAAATTCCAGCTTCAGCCATCAACTTGTCCACTTCTCCCTCAAATACCTTTCTGCTTTCTTCCACACTGCCCTGTATGCATGGGACACCCTCCCTGAATTGATATGTAAAGCTACTACCCACTCCTCCTTTAAATTCCTTCTCAAGACCCATTTCTGCCACATTATCAGTGAAAAATCAGTCAATGCATAATGGCTAAAATGGGACATTTCGGGCACGCAGTTGTGGGGCAAATGGGTAATTTTGATATTGAGTTTTTTTGTTATTCCAAAAATATTTGCACATTATTAATAAAAATGTATGTCTGTGTACAAAAATTGTACATAGTTTAATCATGCCCCCCTCCTTTAGTCTTTATAAATCGCTCCCCTTCTTAGATTATAAACTTCTTGAAGACAGAGATCTACCACCCTGTATCTACCTCTATTTTTATACAGTATTTACCACAATGGGGCCATGATCCTTCCAGTCACTAGGGTAATATGAATATTTATTAATAATAGTAGTTATGATAATAATTGTGTATTTCTACTAGATGTTATTAGCACAATGCAAAAAATAAAAAACACAATCTCAAGAATCTCCAGCTTCAAACCTGTCATGGAGAACTATTTGTGGATCAGGCTCCAGTATCAATCAGAGCTCTCTCCTTTGGGTGTTGGTGACATCGATGAGTTTAGTATTAAACCTCTCATCTGTCTCTGCTCGTTACTTAATATTTTAGCAGCAGCCTGTAAAAACTGTGGATTTGTATATTGTGCACTAACCCTGATAGGGACAGGTTGTCCAAAGATTTCATTCTGATTGTACCAGCTGATGAAGAAGCACACACACCGAAATGCAATCGATCTATCTTCTGTACAATATTAAAGTGGGTCATGTAGTAGTCCTCTCACGTCAGAGGGGATAGTATAAAGAAATTTATGCGAAGGGAACATCATGGAGATTCCCTTTCCCTTCCCTTAGTCTCTTTCTGTGGTTTTCATCTTGAGGGGATGCTCTTTGGCCTGGGATATGGAGCCTTTCATTTCTAGATCAGTGGTGTGAATCCAACCCAAATTCTCAGTGACCACAAGTTTCTATCAGGGTCCTATGTGAAAAGGACTAGAACTATGAGTTCACATCCTAGTGGACAGATTGCCATGCCATGAATCCCTCAATCACCATTGGTTGTTATAGCGGTGTTATTCCCAGGATATTAGAGAGACAAGGTGAGTGAGGCAGTGGCGTACTGGGGAGTGGGGGGAATGGCCATGCCCTCAGCCACCAGCCTCCTGTCTTCCTGGCCCCTCCTCCCCTGCGCTGGGTGCAAGGAGGGAGCTGTGGGGATCCCAGGCATTCAGGGTCCAGGCAGCCAAAGGCGAGGATCTGGGGCATAGCCCCTCACGGCCCCCCCGCCACTGCTGGGTGGCTCTCTCATCCTTACATTTTCACCCTCCTGTTGGCAGCAGTAGCTGCAGTAGCAACCATACCCCACAGAGAGACGGGGGTCTGCAGGCCCGTTTCCCACTCTCCTACTCCCTGCTGCATCCACTGCCCCCAGAGTAGTGGGGGGAGTGGGAAAAAGCAGGAAACAGGCCCACAGACACCGCCCCGCTCCACAGGGCGCTGCAGCCACTGACAGTAAGGAGGGGCACAAATGTGCGTATGGGCCTCCAGGTGCCGGACACCCACGGTTCACCACTGGAATGAGGTAAATATCTTTTATTAGTCCAAGGTCTGTTGGTGAAAGAGGCAAGCTTTACAGCTCACACAGAGCTCTTTGCAGGTATGGGAAAGGTACTCAGCTAAATACAAGGTGGAACAGATTGTTTAGCACAAGTAGTTAACACATATTCTAAGAGACCTTCAAGGTGAAGTGGCCTATAAACACCTTTACCTTATAGGTCAAAAGGGGGAGTTATTGGGTTACAGACTGTTGTAATCCAGTCTTTATTAAAAGCTGATTTGCCTTTTGAAGGTGTTGTGTGGGATTCCTCTGAGGTCGAGGACCAAGTGGTCAGATATGCAGTGGTCATTTTGTGAAAAGTGTTCATCTATGAGTGACATGGGCTTTTTGTCTTTTATTGTTGTTACTGGAGCATTTTAATGATTTGGATGAGGTACCTCACGTATTGTGATAGGCGTGAGTGGGAGCCCTGGAGCTTGAAGGCTGTGTTGTGTGGAGTGTTGATCATCGTAGCAGTAGAGATGTGTCTTCAGGTTTTTCATGGTGCTGCTTTGAGTTGGTGTGTCTGATCTGCGGGGAGCTTTCTTAATGCAAACAAGGCCTTAGAGAGAGTCCTTCGAGGATTAGCAGTGTGGGGGAGCTTTACCAAAGTCGTTGCCAAATGTGTGCTGTGTAAAATCAGTGGCCTCCAATAGCTTAACTATAGACTAAAGATTCGCTATTGAGTGTGAGTTTCCAAGCATATTTTTCGTGTTGAATGGGATATATTAGAGGAAAAACCTGACAAACAGAAAATATTGGGCTGCTGCTTTCCACAATGCAACGGTCTTTGCACTATTTTGAAGATGAAAAAGCATCACACTATAAGCTAATGAGTGTCTCAGGCAAATAGCTGCTCTCCACAAATACCCACAGAAGGAAACATACCTCCACATTGGTTTTCCTTTAAATGCATTTAGCTTTCGTATAGGAACCAAACAGGCGGTCCTGGAAACTGAAGGCCTTTTCTAGAACAAGCACAGAACAGGCAACAGTCATGCAACCTTCACCAAGCCATGCAATCTATGTACCTAACTAATTATAAGAGGATGCCTCAGTCTCCATGCCTGTGTACTGTCAGCAAGCTGCTTATTAGTGCCAGTCACAGTGGTGATCTAAATGATGTAGACAGCTCTTCAGTGGGAAGGAACTAAAATGAAACCACCAATTCTTTTTACATAGGACTCAGCCATTTCTTATAGGACACTGAGCAGCCAATATTGGTTTACTGCTAACCTGGGCCAGTTTTGGCCTGAGGATCTGGAAGTGAAAAGCTCTGTATAATAGCACCTTTCTTAAATCAGTGATTAATTGAAAATCTCTTGCTTCGTAATGAATGTGACATATTTTAAAGTGTTCTCCAACAAAGGAAGAAAACTGTCGCCTTGTGATGTCTTGTTTTTTAAACTGTACCATAACCCATATTTTCCCCTCTCATTTCTTTCCCCAGTGGTGAGCTACAATGTGCACTGGAAAGTGTTCAAAGTGCATTGGGGTCGTGTTGTTCCCATTAGCTGTATGTGCTATAATCTCCAATATTCTCCTGTACTTCCCCAATGGAAATGTTATAGAGACCCAGAAAATAACTGATTTAGTCTGGTTTTTCCATGGCATTCTTGGAGCTGGGATACTGGTAAGCAAGAAGTTTTGTCATTATTGTTGTGGTTTTAATTATTTCAACTTTTTAAGGTTTATGAATGCCTCTGTCAATTCCAAATAAAAATCCATGTGGTTGTCTTTACAGTTGTAGTTGACCCAACTTAACTGTGGGAAAAAGTTTAAAACTGTCTGACGCCTAAAACTGAGAAGGCATATTCAGGAAGGTTAAGGAGAAAGCACTTTTATAAAGAAACGTAACTTCTTTATGAAAATCCTGGTGTACAAAGAACTTCAAGATTCCAAATATTAGAGGAAACAAAAATGTTAGCTTTTCATTATTTGTGTAGAACACACACACACACAGATTTCATTGCTGTTCACTTTGGGGCTCACTGTGTAAATTCAGCTACGGGTGTAAGTTCTTACATTGATTGAGTTGTGATGCCTTGTTGCGCCTCTCACTGATTTTATTCTCACCTTTCATGAGGCACTGAAGCTTGTTTGGGCTTGTACTTATTGGAGCTGTTGTCAAAATCAAGTAGGGCAGCATTGCTCCTCTGTTTTGTGAGCACTGCTTGAATTCCAAATAGCTGTTAGGAAAATGGTTGAACCTTGTTTTGTTGTTATTGAATTTTGTTTTAACACTAGGGTGGTGTGCATCAAAAATGGACACAGGGAGGGGAAGGGGAGTTTGCATTGATCTCCAAAACACTGACAACAGCACTACAAGTAGTTATTGATCAGTAAAACAGGGCTGTTAAGTGTATATGTTTTCCATGAAATTATATGATAGCCTGGGAAAGAGATGTGAAAACAGGCAGAGTGGGAGAAGGCTAGTATTATGCCCATTTGAAAGCAAGGGAACTGAAACATGAAGAAATGAAACAACTTGTTCAAGGTCACACAGAAAGTCCATGTAACACTGGGAGCTGAATCCAGGTTCCTGTGTACCAAGCCAGGGACCAAACCACAAGAACATTCTTCCCATTTAGTAACCAGCTTTGGCTCATTTCAACCTTGCTCTCTTCTTGTCCTCCCTGGCTGCTTTGTAAAAGACATGTCCTTATAAAACCAGAAAAAAGAACTTTACTTTGTTTAAAGTGCCTCAATTTACTTATTTTGCAAATTCTGAAATTTTTAAGAATATAAGAACAGCCATACTGAGTGAGACCAATGGTCCATCCAGCCCAGTATCCTGTCTTCTGACAGTGACCAAAGCCAGGTGCTTCAGAGGGAATGAACAGAACAGGTAACCATCCAGTGATCCAAGAAAGGAGGAATGACTCATTTTGTCACTAGTACTCGATGCTGAACACTCATCATGAGTCAATCTGTGTGTGGAATGTCACAACTGTGAAACGACTGCCTGAGCCACACCTGACGCACAGACCCCATCTCACTGACACCAGCGTGCTAGCAAATTTTCATTCTAACTTCAAAAGGCAGAAAGTTACAGACGCTCAAAAAGAGCCGCAACGAACTCCAAGCCAAACAAATTAACTTGCTCTAAGCATAGATATATAGCCCACTCACAGACTGGATAGCAGGCTTTAAAGGAAAACAAGGTGGTGTGGGAAGCAGGGCTGTTGATTCAGTAGGTGGCATTCTTGCCTCTCAGTCAATACTCCAAAATGCCTGAGCAGGTCGCTGGAGGACACGGTGTTCCTGGGGTTGCACTTTTGACTACATATAGTCGCTAAAAACATATTGCACTTTTTGCAACAGGAGGATTTTTTTAATCCCAATCTCCTAGCCAAATTACAATCGAGCTATTAGCATTTTGCTTACATAAATTCCTCACAACTGACGTGATATTCTTCACTTTCTGCCCTAAACACTTGTGTAGTGTTGCTATGTGCTGCTCAGGACACACCGTGAGGTTGAAAACTAGTTAGCCAAAAAAAAAGAGTTAATAACAGTTTCAGGTACTACACTTGCCCCCAGTGCTTCCTTCCTTGCATCCCCCGGTTTGACAGTCTCAGTTTCCTATTTTGTTAAATGCTTTTCTCTACCACGTTGCTGCGTGAAAGATTTACACAAACAACAGTGGACGTAGCTGTTATGAACATAAAGGGGGGGTTCTTTATTCTGATTACTGGACACAGATCGACCTTGAAGTTCTTTCTGGCTCTCTAGCTGCTAAACTAACTAAACACAACCAGCGTTGTCTAGGGAGACCCTATGTGGTGTGATAGGGCGTCCTGCCATGGCACAGTCATGGACAGGAGTGCTAGCTACACTCTATCAACTTGACTCCAGCTAATAATTACCATGGATCAAACTGAGCTGAACTCAGAGAGCATTGACTTAATTGTGTTGTTTGCACTGGCTTGCGGTCTAACACAAAGGGCCAAATTCAGGGATGATGAGTGTGATGGTGCAATTTAAATCCCCATATTCTAATGTAGGACCAGATTCTCAACATTGAAGTCAATGGAGCTACGCTGATTTACGTTAGTTGTGAATCTGTCCTTTAGTCCCTTTAATATGGCACCGTACTTCCTGATAGTCAGTAGGAATACCATAGAGCTACCTAAAGTCATTCTTCCAATGTGAAAGAGAGTCTCAGTTGGTTTAATTCACACAGGGAAGAACCAGACGAAGCTAAAGTGGTCTGAATAAAGTGACCCCACTTAATTCACATTTTGTTGTCAAACTAAAGCTGAGTACATGGAGACCTCACATATTAATTCAATATGTGCTTAATTTACAGGTTATTTTGCCAGCATTTATGATGCTGGGGGCAGGTGGAGCTGGATGTTGCGCTAACAGATGCGGGGTAAGCAACCATTTATGTAAGAACAACCATTTATGAAAAGAGCAATCACTATGCTCTGTAAACAACAGCTCCTCAATGGGAGCTGAGCAGATGGAAAGCTACAACAAAGCACACAGCCACTAACAGTTGAGTTCCTGTCCCCCCAATACAGAAATAGGGCTTGACCTGCATAATCACTGTTCTTGGCCTATGATGATTTACTGACCACATCACAGGAGCAGCCTTGTCCACCAAGCAAGAATGTTAATATATTGGAGCTGTTTATATAAACGAATACATATTCCAAGGCGAGATTTGGGGCCTTTAACCACCATATGGAGTAGAGAGGAGTGGGACAAAGCAATACCACCCCACTCCAGGTGGAGCAAATCACTGCTCCAATTTCCTGATGCGCAGGGGGAGTTGGCAAACTATACCATCCTCTAGCAGGGCACAGCTTAGCCCCTTTCTTGTGACTGTTCATGTGAGGACAGTGCCATGGTCCTACCTTTTCTTCACCCTTCTGGTGATGTGTTTTCCCATAGTGTGTGAAGGGAGAAATCTCTGTGCTCCCCTAAGTGCAAGGACCGGAGCTGTCCTTGACCCTTGTACAGAGCAGGTGTGACAGCTGCCGTCTTGGCCAACACACCAGGGAGTGAACAAGGCACCTGTGTCTAGAGGTGAAAACCTGAGCTATTACAGCTTGAGCTAAAAAGCAAAGTCTCTCTAGCTGGGACTGTAACAGACTCACATCCTCTGTACATTATCACTGAGAGGGACCTATAACACATATTCTCCAGCAGGAGACACACACAAGAGATAGAAGGGCACCCTGTGCTCTCTCAGACCCACCCACAGGCCAGGGAGAATTTGACCCTCAATAATTATGCACATTAGAGAGCAAACAAACTGTGCAGGTATCTCAATTGATCTCCGTGTCCTGCATGTTAATTGTGGTTCCTGATGTACTGCAATAGTCATTAATAAGGATAAATTGACTTAGAAATGTTTTTTTGTCCAGCTCCTTGCTAGCAGTAGCCTCTAACTTGACATACGGAACAATAAAGTATTTTTCGTCAACACCTTTCAGTTGATATTTAGTAAGAATCATGAGATCTTTATACATCATTAAGGCACTTTACTAAATTTAATGAATTTAATCAGATTTTAAATAATTGTCTTTGATCTGACAAAGCTCTGGATGGACATGGCAACACTTCACAGCACAAGGCATGGCCAGGTGCTCGACTGCTCTGCAGTACATACTAAATCACGACAGGTGAAGTAAACTAACGGGCTCGCTCCACAAGAACTACTGGTGAATCCCCGACAAAGTCATCCTTCCAGTCTAGTCCTTCACCCTTCACACCGGGCAGAATCAGACTGTTCCTCCCAGCACAACACTCAGTCCAGACAGCCACTCCCCCCTAGCCCCCTAGGATGTATTCTGGGTTTGTGCCCACTCCTGAGTCCTTGATTTCTCTGCCAGCTAAGACAATAACAGTTATCTGGCGGGCACCACTCAGCCGCACTCTGTCCTTCCACTTGCCACTCTGCCACTGATACTACTGCCTCCAAACCATCCCTGACTGTGAGCTCAGATCCCAAAAGTCCTGCCTTAACCTTCCCTACACAACTCCGATAGTTGGTGCCTACACACTTGAGCTTTATTGTCAATAATATTTATGATTTGTATTGCAGTAGGGCCCAAAGGCCCCAGTGTGGGATCAGGGCTCCATTGTGCTAGGCACTGTAAATGCAGCTAGAATTAAAAGACAGTCCATATCCCAAAGAGCTTACAAGCTAAATACAAGACAAGAGCAACATATGATTATAACACACAATTGAAGAGGTGACTTAATCACAGTCTATAAGTACCTACATGAAGAAGAGATTGCTGACAGTAAACAGCTCTTTAATCTGGCAGAAAAAAGGCATAATAAAATCCAGTGGCTGGACATTGAAGCTACACAAATTCAAATTAGAAATAAAGCACAAATTTATCAGAAAGGGTAACTAACATTTGGAACAGCTCCTAGGGATGTGTTAGATTCTCCATCACTCTCAGTCTAAATCAAGACTGGATGTAATTCTACAAGATATTTTACAGTTTAAGCAGAAGTTATGGCTTGATGCAGAAATTAGATGAGGAGAAGCACAAGGTCACAGAGGGATGTTATGACTAGTGAAATAAGCAAAAGTCTCAGTACACCAACTGCTTAGCCACGATTGAGTGATTTATGAGCACTGCAGCACAGACAGGATCTGCTATGGAACCCCAGGCAATTTAAGACATCAAGGGGCAAACATCAGGGAAGGAGAAGAATTATTTTGGCTAAAGGACAGTGCTAGCGCTAGAACAAATGGGTATAAATTTACCATGAATAAATGTAGGTTGGAAATTAGAAGTAGGTTTCTAACCATCAGTGGAGTGAGGCTCTGGAACAGCCTCCCAATAGCAATAGTGGGGACAAATAACCCAGCTAGTTTTAAAATGGAGCTTAATAAATTTATGATTGGGATTATGTGATAGGGTTGCCTGAAAAAGCAAGAGACTAGACTCCATGACTAAAAAAGGTTCCTTCAGGTATGAATCTGTAAACTTGGAGGTTGTACCCTATGACTGGAGAATTGCTAATATTGTACGTATTTTTAAGAAAAGGGAAAAAAGTGATCTGGGAAATTACAGGCCCTTTAGTTTGTCATCAACTGTATTCAAAGTCTTGGAACAAATTTTGAAGGAGAAAGTAGTTAAGCACATAGATTAACAGTAATTGGGATAAAATACATGGTTTTACAAAAGGTAGATTGTGCAAGACCAACCTGATCTCTTTCTTTGAGAAGATAACTGATTTTTTAGACAAAGGAAATGCAGCAGATCAAATCTACCTGGATTTCAGTAAGGCATGTTATACAGTTCTACATGGGAAATGACTAGTTAAATTGGAGAAGATGGGGATTAATATGAGAACTGAAAGACGGATAAAGAGCCGTTTAAGGGGAGGCTACGATGGGTCATATTGAAAGGTGAACTGTCAGGCTGCAGGGAGGTCACTAGTGAAGTTCCTCAAGGATCAGTCTTGGGACCAAGCTTAATTAACACTTTCATTCATGACCAGTGGTGTACTGTGGGTCTCTGGCACCCAGAGGCCAATACTTACATTTGTGCCACCTATCCCTTCGGCATCAGCGGCGTCAACCCTATTGTGGGGGCGACGGGTGTGGTGGGGAGCGGGGCAGAGTGGGAAATGGGCCCACAGACTCTCCCCCCCCACCGATAGGACTGGCACAAATGTAAGTATGAGGGGGCTGTCCGGCAGTGGAGAGAGGGCCGTGATTGGGCTATGCCCCGGATCCCCGTCTTTAACTGCCTGCCCCCTGCATCATCATGGTTCTCTCCTTGTGCCCAGTGTGGGGGCGCAATGGGCAGGAGGACACTTGTTCCCCTGCAGGCCTGCAAGGACACTTGTTCCTCAGCAGGCCTGAGCTGGGATTGGTGCGGCCACTGGGGATTTTAAAGCCCAGCGGCCCCTTGCTGCCTGCGCCAGCAGGGGGCAGCTCCTCCAAGGAGGGCCTGGCCAGTGCCCCCCCCAGGCTGGTGCCCAGGGGCATGGCCCTCCCCCCCTCAATATGCCACTGTTCATGACTTTCACACAAAAAGTGGAAGTGTGCTAATAAAATTTGTGGGTGACACAAAGTTGGGAGGTATTGCCAATATGGAGAAGGACCAGAATATCATACCAGAAGATCTGGAGGACCTTGAAAACAGGAGTAATAGAAATAGAATGATATTTAATAGTGCAAAGTGCTAAGTCATGAATTTAAGAGCTAACAATGAAAATTTTTGCTGTTAGCTGGGCACCTATCAATTGGAAGTGACAGAGGAAGAGAAAGACCTGGGTGTACAGGCTGATCACTGGATGACTATGAGCCACCAATTTGATGCGGCTGTGAAAAAGGCCAATGCAATCCTAGGATGCCTCAGACAAAGTATTTCTAATAGAGAAAGGGAAGTGTTATTGCCATTATACAAGGCACTGATGAGACCTCATCTTGAATACTATGAGCAAGTTTGGTCTCTCATGTTTAAGAAAGATGAATTCAAACTGGAACAGGTGCAAAGAAGGGCTACTAGGATGATCCAGGGAATGGAAAACATTCCTTACAAGAAGAGATTCAAGGAGCTTGACTTCTTTGGCCTAAGAAAGCGAAGGCTGAGGGAAGATATGATTGCTCTCTATAAATACATCAGAGGGGTAAATACCCCGGAGGGAGAGGAATTTTTTTAATTAAGTGCTAATGTTAACACAAGAACAAATGGATAAAAACTGGCCATCAACAAGTTTAGGCTTGAAATTAGAGAAAAGTTTCTAACCATCAGAGGAGTGAAGTCCTGGAACAGCCTTCCAAGCTGGGATTTCCCTACACCCCTCCTGGACTCCCCCACCCATAGTGGTCAACTAGCAGTGTTGCTAATTTAGTCATTTTCCAACTAGATCTAGCTGTTTTACATTTTTTCTACTTGGAAAAAAATTTCATTTAGTTGTTCGTTGGAAATTTGAGTTGAAATTGAAACATTAAAACACAGTATATGTATGATAACATATTTGTACCCAAAACAGCATTATAAGTTTGAAAAGTATGAACAAAGACTAGCTTTCTCACATAGCTGTGTTTGTTATGACAATGTCAGCGCATTCGTTTTGGTGATGTTGGCTGACCTAATAATTTCAAATTGTGATTTATAAACCACAATAAATCATCATAAATTCAAATGCTGATGTTTATTGGTGTTTTGTGATGTTTAAAATGTGGGACCAAGATTTAGCACCAAATCTCCTTGCCAATGAAAATACACAAAAACATTCAACCCACTCAGTCTCACCCCTCAGCCCTCACCACCCTATAAATTCGAACACCCATTTAATTTCAATTTTGGGGGAAAACACTGCTTCTAGTTTCAAGACTGAGCTTGATAAGTACATGGAGGGGATGGTATGATGAGACTGCCTTCAATGGCATGTGGCCCCTCTGAGACTGCTAGCAGCAAAAATCCTCAACGACCAGAAATGGGGCACTTGAAGGAGACGGCCCTGAGTTATTACAGAGAATTGTTTCCCAGGTGTCTGGCTGTTGTGTCTTGCTGACGTGCTCAGGGTTCAATTGGTCGCACTATTTGGGATCATGATGCAGTTTTCCCTGAGGTTAGATTGGAAGAGACTCTGGGAGGGTTTTCACCTTCCTCTGTAGCCTGGGGCATGGTTTAAACTGGAGTAAATGGTGGAGTCTCTGTAACTGAAGTCTTTAAATCATGATTTGAGGACTTCAGTAGCTCAGCCAGAGGTTAGGGGCCTATTACAGGGTGTCCGGGTGAGGTTCTGTGGCCTGTGATGTGCAGGAGATCAGACTAGATGAACACGATGGTGCCTTCTCACTTTATAGAGTCAAGGGAGCGAGCCTCCCAACCCAGGTAGACAGACTTGCACTAGCTCTGCTTGAGCTAGCATGCTAAAAAGAATAGCTTGGCCATGGGAGCATGGGTGGCAGCTGAGACCAGCCACTTGAGACCAAGCCCACTTGGCCCCCTGGTCTGAGTTTGGTGGATGGCCAGAGCCCCTGCCCACGCTGTAATGTCCACACTGTTATTCGAGCTAGCACAAGTCTGTGGACTTGGGCTGGGAGGCATGCTCTCAGTTGCAGTGTAGACATACCATCCAGTCTTAGGTTCTTAAAGCTCTGGGTTTCATCCATCCCTGCAGGTTATGTGAGGTGCATTTTGCACCTTTCTTTGGCCCTATGGATAGCAGCCCCAGATCTGGAAAGATTTAACAACTTTAAATTCCTGCAGCAGTGAACCAGGCCCAGTATTATGGTTGTTATTTTTTATTGCATAGCGACCGAAATAGATACAGATGGATTCCCTTTCCATTCACAGCCTGAGGTGTCCATAACACTCTGTGTATCCACACGGATGATGTTCAGAGCCTTCTCCCTTTCAGATGCTGCTCTCTGTGCTGCTGGCCGTGTTGGGAGTTGCAGGAGGGGTGTACTGTGTGATCATCTCATCCTTGGGATTGATTAATGGGCCTCTTTGTGACACTGGTGATGGAGAATATATCTATCCTTTCAGGAATGATACACAGATGTGAGTATGACGTACTGACTCTTTCCAATTGCAAGGGCCAAATTTTGCACCCTTCTAAAAGCAAATCTAGATTTTTCTGAAATTAATTGATGTTCTGCTCTATCAAATCCTGACTCTGCATTATTCTGAGAGAGCAGGCCCCAGCCATTGTTCACTTGTTCCAAGTTCTCTGGCTCTTCCTCCAGGAAACTGCCTACTTTAGTTCTGGAGGACACAGGTGCTTTGTTTCTGATGCACTATTGAACAGACTTGTGTGAAGGCAATGCAATATTTTCACAGGACTGCATGAGATTTGAGCCATGACATCTATAAAAGTCAAAGGGCTAAAACTTCATACAGTTGGATGAAAATGTACCAAATGTAGCCCTCTCCCACACCCCTCTGAAAAGAAATGAACACTCTTGACTTTTTGAAAGTGAACCCTGACAACATCTTGCAAAATGGCAGTGGACTGAAGAATTTGGAGGCAACAGATTATGGGCACATTTTTGATATTTTGTGGACTTTTGCATTTTGCCATTAAAATTATTACAAAACAAAACACAGGATCTTATGCAGACAGCCACGTAATGCAACCCTAATTCTCTACTGTCCTGCACCTTGTGTTGTCAATTACACTTTTGCAAAGTAGGTATAAAATGCTACCAGACCATTATGCTAGAGTTTTACATGCATTTTACACTTAGCAATTGCTTCAAAAGATCCCAGAAAGGAGAGAATCAGGCCCAATCTTTGAGGTACAACACTTAACAGATGAAGTCTTTTTGAATCACATTTCATAATAAGTTGTCAATTATTTTTTCTACTTACAGAGACAATTATTTGTTTAATCAGACAACATGGAGCATCTGCAAAGAACCTGAAAACATTATTATTTGGAACATTGTCTTGTTTTCTCTTCTCTTGGGAATTGGCATAATTGAAGCTGTTCTTTGCCTTATTCAAGTTATCAATGGACTTATTGGGTTCATATGTGGCACATGCATGAGGAAAAGAAAGGCGAGTATCTGATGCAAGGGGGTATGAAGTAAATATTATTTTTACCAGTATTTTTCAGACTCTATGGTAATTTTTAGCTCCTATTCAAACACTTTGGACAAAACCACAGTAAATTGTCCAGATAGTGTATAATGATATCAGAGATGTAAGCAAACAAAGCATATCTCAAGGACTTTTTAAATGGTTGGATAAGTGATAAAAAGTAAAGTCCCATTTTAAAATATCAGACTATTTATTCCCACGTGGAGAAGGGACAATGGGTCTGATGCTGTGGTTATTTAGGAATACCTTTTCGAAAGTGACCAGTGGTTTTGGGAACCTCAGTTTGCAGGTACTGAATTTGAGAGACATAAGAAAGTAATTTTCAGACAATGCTTAGCACCCACCCTCTGAAAATCAAGTGTCTCAGGTCGGGCATTCAGTAGCGGAGGCACCCAAAGTCACAAGTTACTTTTGAAAATTTCAGGATTAAAGCCCATCTATGGACATACAGGACTCAGGGCTATTTTATCTGTGGACTGTAATGAGGCAGAAATCTTTTCTTGGCTTCCAAATCTGTGCTTTTGTTAGAAAAACAACTTTTCATCTTGATTTCTCTCCACAAGGAGATATTTTTCCCTATTATTATTTTAACTTAATAAGATTCATGAAGCAAGCCTGATATCCTTCTGAAACTTTAATTAACTTGATATTCTTTCCTTCCTTGCCTTTCAGACAGATATTGCTGGAATGTAAGTCACCTACAAAGAATGTCAGTGACAAGCACAGACCGGCGGGGATTCCCGTATAATCATAGTGGGCTGTGCTGCATTTGTGGGGACAGGAGTTTCAGAAAAACGCCAAAACATTTTATAAAGATGTCTGGGTGGGAGGGGGTTTTGAGGTTACAGATTCCTTTTTTATCTTCTCTAAATACCCATGCTAAGTCTCTGGTACTGGCAACATGACAATCTCTTTTCAAGAGTGCCTGGCATATACTAAACATTCAAACACAAACTTTCTCAAATAGAATTCACTGTCTACCCCCGATTGCTGCTCTGCGTAGCAAGCATGTCACTTTGAAGTGCTGACTGTTGTGGTGGAATCTGGACTGAATGTAATCATTGCTAATATAAAGATTTGTCGGCTTTACGGAGCTCATCTAGTTGGATATCTAAATGACGCTCATGAAAGCGCCCCAAACCCTGCCCTGGCCATGTGTAAAACTGAAATGGATTCTCTGGCAGTCCTCTGCTTAAGTAGACAGTTGTATTGTAGTTGTGTTGGGGCCAGGGTATTAGATAGACAAGGTGGGTGAAGTAATAGCTTTTATTGGACCAACTGCTGTTGGTGAGAGAGACAAGCTTCCGAGTTTACAGAGAAGAGCTCTTCATCAGGTTGTGCTTTATCTAGATATTTATATCACTTTGGTACATAAGCACTAGTCTTCGGTTGCTCTAAGCAGTTGCTCTCAACCTATCCAGACAACTGTACCCCTTTCAGGAGTGTGATTTGTCTTGCATACCCCCAGTTTCAACTCACTGATTACAAAATCAGACATAAAAATACGAAAGTATCACAGCACGCTATTACTGAAAGAGTGCTTATTTTCTCATTTCACCCTATAATTATAAAATAAATCATTTGGAATATAAATTTAGCACTTACATTTCAGTGTATAATGTATAGAGCAGCATAAGCAGGTCATTGTATGAAATTTTAGTTTGTACTGACTTTGCTAGTGCTTTTTATGTAGCCTGTTATAAAACTAGGCAAATAGCTAGGTGAGTTGATGTACCCACTGGAAGATGTCTGCATGCCCCCAGGGGTACCTGCATGCCCCCAGGGGTACCTGTAATCCTGTGTGAGAACCACTGGTTTAAAGGGCTGGCTCAAAGGGTATTTTCAGGATCTGACAGAAGCCACATTGCTTAAATGGTGGCAATATTTGTAGTATTGTGGAGGCCTTGTGTAGAAGGCAGTTGTCCAATTTCTGGCCTCTGGGAAGCCAACCTCCACTCACACTTCTCTGTGTGCTATAGGAGGCTGTGGTGGTCTGTAAAGTGACAATTCTCCACTGAAAATCAGCACTTCAAAGGCTGCACCTTGTACATGGGGTAGCACTGGAGATGCATTTGACCCAACATGCAATCTCTGTTATGTATCAACCAACTAGCCAATACTGGTTTAACAATAAGTTGGAAAACTTTAGGGCCAGTTCTGCCATCAGATGTATGGACAGGGCTCTCATTCATTTCCAGGGGAGTCTGATATGCACATCCTAGAGCTGAACATATTCATGCTCAGTATTTAATTTTTTTAAAATTGCTTTTCTGATCATCATTGTGTACAGTTTTCTGATAAACTGAAGCTTTGGCACAGAGGAACTGCTTTGTATGTGCAGCTTTGACAGTGAAGCTTGGGAGAACTTACTGGAGAAGAGTTTTCAAGGAAAAGTTGCTTTGAAACTCATGTAAAGAAACTATCTAATTAGACAACTCTTCATAAAACAGCACAATCTTTTACACTGCTTCACAACAAGCAGAAAGGAATAAAATAATCACTAACAAACTCTACTGAGCCCTATAGGAAAAACTCTAACTCTGTTAGCAAGGAAACTCAGGATCTGTCAGCTAGAGCTGGGGAAATTATTCATTGTGAATACAATTTCTTTGCAGATTTACCTTTTTCTTCTGTTTGAAATTGCTCCGGGGCTGACCCTGATTTCTATGGCATACGTATTTGCCAAGTAGTTTAGGCAAACAAATTTCAGCCTATCAGATATTCATGAACGGTCTGTTACGACTGGTTGCTATTCCTTATCTGTATTATATGACTGGTCACTTAAGTCACATGGTATCATTTCCATTCCCTGTTGGATGACAGAAACTTTTTAAAACAGAGAAGAATAGATGATGAAAAAATTCCACACTTCAGATACAAATGTGCCGATGAATATACAGACTTTGTGGTCATTAGTGGAGATGAAACTCAGGTCTTTTAGCTCCAAATACACAGACATCATTTAGTTTAAATTAATTCCCAGGAGCCACTCAAATACTCAAGAATGATTAATATTAGGACCCTTCAAATCACAGTGAACCAAAGCCAATACTTTTATTCACAAAAATATATGCCAACGACTTTGTGGCTTATTTGACCAGCTCTGCGCCCAGCCCAGGAATAGTCTGTTAGAGCCAGGCAGCGAGACATAAAAGGGATGATGACAGCCCCTTGATTCAGATAGTCAGAATCCACATGGCAGTTGAAGACAGTTTCTATGACTTCAGACAAATGTGAGTACAACGTCATTATTAAGAACTGGTGTAATCAGGAGATCAACCAAATCCCAAACAATTCCCTCAGGTAAGGGGGTCAAGAAAGCAGCTAGGCACATAGATGGTTACACAATCAGGTGTAAGAACATAAGAGAGACTCCAGAGTGTAAGAGAGAGAGAGACTCCAGCACACATGTGGCAGGGGTTCTGCTCCAGCACCAGGGGTTCTGCCAACCCTAAAGAAATCTAAAATATCCATCCCTATCAGCCGCCATAACCGTCACTGAAAGTTTTGGTGACAAGTCAGCTCTGCTTGGGCCAGCACTCAGAGAAAAAAACTGACATGTCTGATGGCTAGCATAAGTAGGAAAAGCCAAGTGTATTTCTGTAATCTCTTTGTTACAAGTTCTCCTGCCTAGCAGGTGTTTAATGTAATGTGTATGTGCTCATGTAAATCACTCTTTGTTTGTCTTATCCACTGTACAATCATTTGTTTTAAGAATATCTGTAAATATTAAATATTATTATTCTAAAGGTATTTTCTAGTTTGATTTGTCTAATCCAAATGGGAAGCTTGGCTGTGGTCATTTCCAAAGGGAGGTGGGGACTGTGTAAGAGCACAGTCCACTGTGGATAGCATGTCTCTACAGGTCGTGCCTGTAACAGAATAGCTGCCCATTAAACGAAACGGGGCTCAGCTCTCCTGTCCCAGTTCAGGTGCTCCAAGATGGGCCAAATAAGTGGGCAGGGCAGCACCTAGGGCCTATAGGAGGCCAGGTGAGAAACAGATCTAGAGAGTCTAAAGCAAAGGGAATGAACTTCACAAGCAGAAAGATTAAAGATGAGTGTATTTATATCTTCATGAAGAACAGGTGCACATAGTTAACAGTTTTAAAATTTTGGCTGTACAGTTTGATAGTAAACTTACTTGGAAGGGCCATATAGAAAGTATTACAAACAAATGTAAAGGTGGGATTAAAAGTATCGCTGGGAGCAGATAAGAGAGTGTTGATGATGCTATAGTGAGCGTTAATAAAATCAGTCATAGCATATGGGTGTCTAGCGGTTCTACATTTGGATTGGAGCTTAAAAAGTCAGAGTCAATTCAAAGTCAAGCACTACAAATGGCAGGTAGTACATTTCTTAGGATACATCTGTGTGTAATGTAGGTAGCTAGTGGAGAAATGTTTATTAATTTAAAAATGAAAATGTCAGATCTGGTTTTTTGGGCTGAAGTGAAGGGAGATAGTGCAGATAAGAAAACTAGGCAAATACAGGAGGAAAGTTAGGAATTAAGCAGACAACATGTAGCCCAACCCAATAAACTCCATCATGCTCCCGGGGTTAAAATGTGGGTAAAAGAGTTAAGTAAAAAGGAAAAACTAGAAGAGATTAAAATCTATGATTGTGGGCCAGTTATACCAGGAAAATCATCCCTGTGGATGTAGATTTAGAATTACATAAAAAAATAAAGGGAAAAAAGAGTTATCCTATATGACAGATAAACTTTTTTAGATAAAACCTATATGACAGATAAAGTTTATGAGTGTAAATATGGGAAATGGAGTCACCATTGATGAATATATACTGATGGAACAAAAGATGGAAAAACTAGTAGAGTGGGAGCAGACTTTTACATACCTGAGATGGGAGTTAAGAAATTTAAAAATAATATCAAATTTGTAACCCTTATGATGGCTGAATTGGTGGGAATAATGTTAGCATATACTGGACACAGGATGTACGGCCTATTGCAGCGGATACCATTTTGGATTCATTATCATCTATAGTGGCATTTTAAAAGAATACCACCGAAAGCAGGAGAGATCTAATAAATGAACTACTGTTTCTGACAACAGAGTTAGTGCGCTGGGGTGTGAATGGAGTACCAGCCTGCATTTCCGCACCCACGGGTGGGACACCTCGCAATGCAACAGCAGACAAGGGAGCAAAAAAAACTTCAAAAAATGGAACCCTTGATATAAAGATTCCTTTGAATAAGAGGAATTTCAAAGTTTAATTTTAAAAGGGTTTTTAGAGGAATGGCAAGAAGTGGAGACTTAGGCACAAAGAGGAGGAAGATTCTATGAACTATGCTCCAACATAGAGGATAACGCACTACTCTAAAGTTACGACAGGATCAGTGAAGTGCTCAGATCTAGACTGTTAACTGGTCACAATGGTATGAATAATAATTTACACGTCCCGTATAGACACAAAGATGGATTGTTTAAGATTAAAGAAACAGATGATTATTTGAAATGGGAATGAAGGGAATATTCTCAGGAAAAAAAGGCTTTTTATGAAGAATTTTGCTGCTTTAAGGGGATAGACTATACTATGAGGGGTTTAGGGAGAGTATCGGGAAAGTGGGTAACATTAAAAAAGCTCTACTCTTTTTTTAAGGCTATAGAGCAGGGAAGAGCATGCAGAGGCATGAATGTATGACGAATCTAGCAAATGGTGTTTATAGACTCGGTAAGATGAGTCTGCTTGATCATGAAGAAGATCTGGAAAGTCAGAGTCAGTCAGGAGAAGGGCAAGAGATGAGGCACACAGACTACAACTCCCATGAAATACTGTGGCACTATTTCTAAGTCGAAATATTTCAGTTTTGACCAAAGTTTTCTGGTATTAAAATTTGCACCAAAAATAATTTCCATGAAAAATTTAGACTGCTTTTTTTTCATTTTTCAGTGTTTTCCAGGGTTGAAGAGACATTTTTAATCCAGCTCTGCCAAAAATCTTCTCCAGCAGCAAGTCTAATATTTTCTTTCTGGCTTTCACCATATAGGAAGGACATGGATTCAGCTCCCAGGTTATTTTATCTCTGTATTTGGCACTAGTACTGCTGTGAAAAATTGGAGAGGGTTCAGAGAAGAGCCAAGATAATGATAAAAGAATTAGAAAACACATCTTATTGTGGAAGACTCAAAGACTTCAATCTATTTAGTTTAACAAAGAGAAGATTAAGGGGTGACTTGGTTACAGTCTATACAAACCTACTCAGGGAACAAATATTTAATAATGGACTCTTCATATGAGCTAATGGCTAGAAGTTGAAGTTAGAGAAATTCAGACTAGAAATAAGGCATACATTTTTAACAGTGAGAGCAATTAACCATTGGAACAACTTACCAACTGTCATGACAGATTCTTCATCCATGACAGTTTTAAAATCATGATTGGATGTTTCTCTAAAATATTTGCTCCAGGAATTATTCTGTGGGAGATCTATGGCCTGTGTCAGACAGTAGGTCAGACTATATAATCATAATTGTCCCTTCTGGCCACAGAATCCATTAATCTAGAATTTCCTATTAAATACAGCAAATACAATTTCCTGACACTGAATTTAGATGTAATGCACACACAGGCTGGATCTGAGTGATTTATCCAAAAAGTCACATGAAAATTCTTCACAGCAAAAAAAACCTTGACTCAGTAACCAAAAGACAGCCCAGATTCACCAGGCTATTCATTACCTGGGACAGATGCATTTTCTAGAACTTCACAGATGCTATGGTGGAGGCGATAGCTAGTGCCTCTCACTAACATACCACACTAAAAATGTATATTTAAAATGTACAGTATTTCTCAGCTAGCTTTTTATACCTATATATTTATGGCCAAGTTCTGATATTCTTATTCAGGCTGAATAGTACCTGACTTTAATAAGATCACTAATAGACTATGGTACTACTCAGCCTAAGAAAAGGTATTGGAATCTGGTCTTTTCCTTTTTTTAAATGAAAACAACCACAGTAGTTTTATTGGTATATCTCTCCCTGTCAGGCTGAAGCTAAGCTTACACAAATCTTGCTTCCTCTGATATTTCTAATGTGTTTTTCATATTACAGTTTGATGTCAATTTCATCTGTTTTGTCAAAAACGTAGTTAAGAACCTCTCGTGTAATTGAACTTTGGACACATCTCTCACTCAAACAAAATATTTGCTGTTAGATTAGGATTTCTGGGCCACAAACGAGGCAGCATGAAGGGCCTTGAGCTGGCCTTCATTCTACTATCAGTACTATCAGGACATCTTCATATTGCTTCCAGAATGTTTTGAAAACACTATACACAGAGGAATTGCCAATGGACTATTTACAAAATGGTCTAATAAAAAAATCCCACAAGGTTCTCCTCAGGTCTTTCTCTTCAAGACTTTCCATAGCCACAATCAATGTACGTTGTGTGTATTGTTGAACTAAAGGTCATATTTGAGCTGTGCCATGTGAGTTTCACAGAATTGCTGCCCCTTGATCTCTGCATGAGGTGACGTGTTCAGAAGAAACTGCTAAGATGTTTTGGATTTATAAATTCCAGCTAAGAATGCGACTGAAGGAGTGTTCAAGTAGCAAGCTTTGATTTACCATCAAGGATCTACTTCCAGGATAAATTGTGGTGTTCAGGAGAGGTGTTCAGTAAAGAACTGTACATCCACCACCACAAAGAAGGAACATGTAACCTGGCATCAAGGATCGTATCTCAATAGGCAGAAGGAGAAAGACTGAAAGTCTACTGCCCAGAACAGGATTTCAGCCACGGATCAACTAAAACATAGACTTCTAAACTAGATACAAATTACTCCCAACCTACCATGTAAGGGTTCCTATTGGACATTTGTTATCTGTTTAAAGGACAGCGTCTTAAATTGATCAAAGGAAGATTTCTCTTTTTACTTACCTACAAAACATTCTAACAGGAGTTTGCTAAATATAGCCTCCAGGGAAACAGCTGTGTTGCCTGTTGTTTTATGGTATGGCACAACACTGTCTTGCACCCCTGCCTGCCTTTAGCACTGAAATGGATGTGAGCTTGATTTGAATAAGGGAATGCTACTCGTTCATTTCAGCATTGATTTTTTTTTCTTTCCTGAACTTCTTTTTAATAGAATGATTTTTTAAAAATTTCAGTCAACTTTGTTCAGACAAATTCTCGTCAACATGTGTGCTGACCTCACATCTAGAATCTAGCAAAATGGATACTGATTTATTCACATGCCAATGCCTCATATAACATTTTCTCTCACTGATATCAGACTGACATTATACTACACATCAGTCTGTATTTGCCTTAGCCCCAATCCCTTATCATTAACCCCACCCTACTTCCACCCAAAAGGCAAGATTGAATATTTCCTCAAGAAGGGTGGAGACTGAAAGAAGGAAGGTGTTCCCTGGCTTGACATAACAGCCAGTATTTGAACAAAATTTTGGGTGATATTTCTTTCTGGTACTGTGTGTGAGTGCTGCTGAATCCATATTCATCTTTGTGGTCCAAAACAAACTGCAGAAAATGGCTCTGAATATAGCCGGCTTGGTAGCTTTGATTGTGTTTTATGCAGTAACTTTAGCCATTGGAATTTGGGCTTCTTGGAAAAGCAAAAAGGACCAGAGGAATGGGAATCCAAGTGAGATGGTCATAGTAGGGAGCAGGAACATGAATTTTTTCATTGGATTATTCACTGCAACTGGTAAGTTTTCTTAAAGGAAATTCTTTTATCTTATTAAAACATTTAGGTTGAGTTTTTCTCATTCATGACATACATTTGCTCTTCTAAGCCTCGGACAAAGTCTACTGGGATATGCAATTAAAGTTTAATTAACCATTATGGGTCAGATTCTGCCAGCCCTATTCACACTGAGCAGGCCTTAACGCCTTGAGTAAGTAGTTCCACTTAAATTACTAGGACTCCCTGTGGAATATGGTACTACTCAATAGGATAGAATGTGGTCCGAATTTAGGGCAAGATTCTGCTACTTTCACTCATGCTGAATATCTTACTTTTTATATGGGATACAGGGCTACTCATCATGAGTAAGGATATCAGAATCTGGCCTACACAGAAGGATGTCTAGATAGTTCTTTAAATCATTTCCCTGTTAATTTCCCCACTATGTTTCTGACACCTCTTCTCTTTCTTCTCCATTATCAGAGATTTGGGAATGCAGTCCCAAAGTGACATTTGTCTGGCTTGCAGGTTTGCTTTGCTTGCTTTAAGTCCAGGTTGAAGACACACTTTTTTGAAGCAGTATGTGCCTGCCTGTTGTTTTCTGAACCACACATTTCCTGTTGTAAAGGGCCATGACACAGAAGAATGATGTTCTATAAATCATTAAGGAATAATAATGTAATGCTGTTTGCTTTTCCTATCTGCTCCAGCCAATGTCTACAATTAGCAAAAATAGAAATAAAAATAAACCTACTCAAATTGCCTACAAATATTATGAACATGAATGAGTTTTCCCATGCAAATGTGGCTATTCACTTTTGAATATCACCTCCCCAGAATTTTACTCAGGCCAGATTACACTGCAAAGTTTTGTCAGCATAGCTGTGTCGGATAGGGGTATGAAAAACCACCTCCCCTCACCAACCCAGCTATGCAGGCAACCCCCCCCCCCGAGTAAATTCAGCTACGCTGACAGAAAAGTGCTATTATCCAGGGAGGTGATGCTACTATCCCAGCAGCCTGCATCTCCTTTAAGGGCTTTTTGCCAGTATAATTGGCCTGGTACAGCTGTATCAGTAGAACACGTGTAGTGTAGACAAGCCGTTAGGGTCAGATTCTGATAATCTTACCCACATTGTTAGCACTTTATTCCAGAAAGAGTGCCAGTGGAGGAAATGTGAGTGTGCATAAACACTCATCCATGTGAATAAGAAGTTCCCAGTCTGGGCCTGTATTTTTCAGCGTGTTTCTTGAGAGTAGTAGGGCAGCATATGTTTCATCACTATTTCTTTTGCTCTTTTTTTTTTTTTTTCCAGCAACATGGGTCGGAGGAGCATATATCAATGGTACAGCTGAAACTGTCTATCTTCCCACAAGAGGACTAGTGTGGGTCCAGGCGCCAATAGGATTTGCTTTGTCCCTTGCTGTTGGTAAAAAAAATATTTAAGCATTTTATAAACTTTTTTTTTAAAAAGTCAAGTGTTCTAGGTCTAAAAAATTCAGTCTGTCCCAGATAACTGTCTAAGACTCAGGGCTGTTTAAATTGTTCTGAATGAAGTGTCAGATAGTGTACAACCAAAAACTGATATCATTGGCCTTTACCAGACTATGCTCTGCATACAATAGACCCAGGATGAGAATCTGAGGGATTAATAAATCAGGCCCTGCTCTGCGTGGGCAGCAATCCATGGAGCTCTGTGCAGGTACAAAGATCCACCTGTATGAAACGATCTGCAGCAACAGAGCCTTAGTTGTGTGCTTTACTTGTATGGGATATTCTGCGACTACTGTTTTTCTTCAATATCCTTTTAGCAGTAGGAACATCAACGAAATGTTGGCCCAACGAAATGTAATGCTTTCTTTGAAAAGTTCGTGGAGCTAAAAAGTGTCACCATGATTTCCCCCACCAAAATGCATTCTCCTAACACTTTTAATCTCCATGCACGTTTGCTACAGAAGATCTAGCTGAGTCCCCCGAGTGGACAGTCAGATATAATTGTGCCCATCTTTGTATCCTATGTGCTTCCAAGCCAGGTGGTTCTGGTTCGCATCCAGAAACTGCTTTAAGGGTATGTCTACACAGCAATGTAAGCCTAAGGTTAATGGGACTTGAGTCAGCTGACCCATATCAGGAAACCCTGGGTTTGAGTATCTGCATTGCATTTAAACCCTGGGTTAAGGATTTTCTGACCCACGCTTGAACCTGTGGCTGTGGCATCCACCTTGCAGTGCACAGACCTGGGTCAATGTAACCCTACTCCAGAGTGCCTAGTGCCACCCCCACACCAGTGTTGACAAGCCCTAACGAATGTGATACACTGTGAGACAACTCTACTACCCCCCCTATTCCCTAACTGTGACGTTGCTATTGATAGGACTCAGGCCCGTAAGGAACAAAACAGCTGCACAATTATCAGCTTTGATGGCTGTCTCAGTAGAACAACAGCAGCTGGAGAAGGTTTTACACTGAAATACATCTAATCTGAGAGCTGGGCTCTCCCCCTCTAGGCTGAGTCACACTGGCAGGAAAATGCCCATCTGCCCGTGTTCGGAGGGTAAATTAGGACATCAGTCTCTGGGGCTGTCAAACCATTGAAATGAAACCTTGCGATTCTTATTTTAAAATGGGCTCTTCGATGGAAGTGTTTTGGTTTGGCTGGGTTTTTTTGCTCTGCTTGTTTTGAAGTTTGATATATAAAGTAGGTTTCAGAGGAAAAACACACACACTCACTCCAGCCTGGCTGCTGCTGTCAGCAGAGCAGTGAATGGCATCCCCAGGGCTTAGGGTGCTGTGTGATCCAGCACTCCCAGTGGATCCCTTATCCCTGCCCCACTGCACACTAGAAGGCAGAGATAAGGGATCCCGGCAGGGTGTGGGGAATTTTGGGGGCTGGCTCCCACTCACCACTCTCACAGTGCACGCTGCTTGGGTGCTCTGCATATGCAGCCTCAGGGAAGGGAGAGGGGAGCAGAGAGCAGAGTGGAATCCAAGCAGCTGCCCTGCAGGGAGGGGAAGTGGCTGGGAACATAGGGTTGCCACCCATCCAGTCTTTACCTGGATAGTCCAGTTTTTGGCGTCTGTCTCCTGGTGCCATTTAGGATTCCAGGTGTCCAGTTTTCAGGAACCTGGCAATCCCAAATGGCACTCAAACGAAAAGTCTGGTTACCGTGGGCAGGGGGAGCACTGGATCATTAACCCATACCAGCCCATTCTCAGCCGGGGCTACCTTCTACTTGCAGGCAGGCTTTTTGAGATGATTTAGCGAGCAACGGGGGAGGAGGGGAAGGAGGGAAAGGAGAGAGCAATGGGGTTCTTGGGGGGAAGAGGCAGAGCATGTGTGGGGCCTTGGGGGGGAAAGGTGGAGAGGGGGGCAGGGCCTGGGGGAAGAGGTGGAACAGGGGTGGTGCCTCAGGGGAAGAGGCAGACCAGGGCAGAAGGGCGGAAGAAAAGGGGCAGAGGCAGCGCCTCGGGGGTCCAGTTACCAGCGATTAGAAAGCAGCCCTACCATGAGTGGGGGCCATCCTCCCCTGGCCATGTTGATCTGGGAGCTCAGCTGCTCCAATTTCTTGCAGGGCATTTGCTTGGTCTCCACTCTACTCTACTCCCAGCCTCCCTGCGTGCACAGGGGTGCCTGGCCAGTGGGCACCAAAATCTGGCTGTGCTTTTGTGACCAGGAAGCAGCTCTCTTTGCAAAAAGCTTCTTCTGCTTGGTCTCCACTGAAAACCCGGCAGGCTGTCTGATAGTGCGCTTGCAGATGGGTGTTCAGCAGATGGTGGGTTAACACTGATTTGAGCTGCTGCCCTTTGCAAAGAGAGGGGCGGCTTCCATTTGCAATAGAGTGCAATAGCCTGCACCTCAGATTGTCGGCATAGAGAATATAAGGAAGTTGCCCTCAAGAAACTCTGGGATATATCCAGATGACTTCTGGGATCCGAGTCAAGCTTGGACCCCGTGCACATAGGAAAGCAATAGAGCTCAGACTCTAGGTCCCAGTTTAACATGGACTCGGACCCACCAGCCTTGCAGGTTAGCCCAATTCATGTGTGGATGCAAGGAGGGTTAGGCTTGCTGGGTAGACACACCCTAAGACCCACAATGGGTGCAGAGCTCCTGTCTGGCCCCCATTGTTAGGGTGTGGGACTCCACAGCCCAACTGCCCAAGGCCCTGAAACCAATGCTCTAGCTTCCCAAGTCTTCTCAGATGCTGATGAACACTTCCCCAGAGTCCTCCTCTGTGGGTGCTCCGGATTGTAGTTTAGCTCTCTGGGTATACGTGGCAGGTAAAATAAGGGACACAGGCTTTGCTCTGGGCTGTCTAAAGTCACAGTAACCTTTACTGTCAATGCATACAAGGGTCTCTAGAAAAACAACAGGAGCCTAAATTGTCTTTTCCCTGTGTCTGTGCACATCCCTTCTTGTGAAGCCTAGGCCCAGTCCGTGTGTCAGGCAAGTAGGCCCCTTGGCCCTCTACCTGCTGCAGTCTCTGTTATCCAGCCAGAGAGCAAGAACCAAGAGCAGATCTTGCCTCTAAATAACATTTCAGTCCCCTTTGTCATGTTACCTACTGACCAGCTTCATTATCTCAGTCAGGTGGTTGTAGTCCTACTCCCTTGGAGACAAACTAAGAGAACTAGTTTCCTTTACCCTGGCCACTCTTTCCAGCAAATCCACTGCTCTGACAAGCATCATTGATGACTCTTGTGCTAGTTGCTTCAGGTTGGTGCTCGGTGTTACAGTAAACTGTGTTGGTCTGTCTTTGGCATCTCTAGGCAGGCACAACCACACACTCCAGATGCAAGTCACATTCTTGAAAATGGTGGTTATAATGTCCAGGGCAGGTCCCAATTTGATACAGCCATCTACCAACCCATTACACCATTTATTACAATGTACAACTAACATCAAGCTGGAGTAACCGGTGTGCAATGGTACCATTTGTGCAGGTACCCCAGGAAGCAGAATCCTACAGTTAGACACAAAGAAGAGCAGCACTTACACTGGGAAATATATGTCCTGTGGAGAGCACTATGGCCATGAGCCAAAGCCCATTGAAGTCAATGGAAAGATGCCCATTTGGGTTCCATTTCAGTCAGGCCATAAAGCAGTAGCTTATGAGCAATGCAACCCTTTCTCATGTGCATAATCCTTACTAACATGAGAAGCCCCATTCAGAGACTGCAGGTCCAGTTCGGCACCCCTTTCTCATGTTAGTAATCTCTAGACAAGCAGTCCTATAGGCATCAGGATTACGTACTACCTATATTCATCAATTTTAATGGGACTACTTCTTTGAGTGAGGATTGCTGATATAGGAAGGAGTGTAGAACCACGCTCAGTCCATGAGGTGCTGATGTTAAAAGCAATATAATAATTTAATTATGAAGGAGGCATGGGGAGCTGTAGATTTCACCTATGTCACTGAGGGCAGCATTTATCTCAGTACATTACATGGCATCTAGCATTCATAAAATCAAGGACAAATCTATTGCCTAATTTTGACTAAAGCACATTTTTTTTCAGTTAATATAGGATCCTTTACAATGAAAACTCTTTAGGTCCTTACATTACCTGAAGAAGATGGTTATTGATTAGAAAAGCCCTTTGAAAAGCTTTGTAAATGTGGATATTTAATGAATTGTGGAGGTGATCAGCTGACTGACATTTTAATGGTGAATATTACCATATTACTGTGGCATGACCTGCGAACGTTGACTAATGATGACTTTAATACAGATATCATTTAGAACAAGCGGGTAGTTCTAACTCATTTCTCAGGAGATAATGTGTTGTAAATTCAATGGCAATATTATTATTTTTGCTAGGTGGTCTCTTCTTTGTAAATCCAATGAGATCCAAAAATTATGTGACGATGATGGATCCTCTCCAAGAAAAATATGGGAACATGATCGGAAGCCTTCTCTTTATTCCACCATTGATAGGAGATATATTCTGGTTTGCAGCTATTCTTGCTTCATTAGGTAAATATATTTGCTCTGCTGTTGTATTTGATAGAAAGATGATGTAGCAAAATACAGAAATCAAAAGAAAGACAACCATGGATAGCTCTGCTTGACACCACCTTTTGGGGGTTATGTGGTTATCTCTAATTCATAAAAATATATTATTTATTCCCTTTCCTAATGTTTCTTGTGCATGTTGAAAGTAAAATTGCAAAAAATATTAAAATCACATTCCCATAGGACTAGGCAATACCTTGTATTTACTTATTATCAACCCAATATTACAAATGGGGAAATGGAAGAGCAGAGAGGTGAAGTGACTTGGCCAACGTCACAAAGTCAGTTGGTGGTAGCACCAGAAATAAAATTCCAGAATCCATAGCTTCAAGCCCTGTGTACTAGACTACCCTTCCATTTGTAACATTTCACCACTGATTTGTAGAACAAGAAATTTGCACATATAAAACCTGTTATGATTCTTCAAAACAGTCTTTGTCTGCAGGGGCAACAATGAGGGTCATTTTGGACATCAGTGGCTATTTGGCCATCATCATATCGGCATGTACTGTTATATGCTACACGTTACTGGGAGGACTGTACTCTGTTGCATACACAGACGTGATACAGCTGATTTTTATTACTCTCAGTCTGGTAAGTTAAATGTATTTCTGTGTTATCAGTTTTCTCAATATTGCATAAATAAAGATGAGAGACAAAATTCCTCTCTCATTTTCACCAGTCTCAGTCCAAAGTAGCTGCATTGACACTGGTCTCAGACCCCAAAAACAAAAAGGCCCCCAGCCCACATAAAGCCAGTTTTTTCAACTCTTACTTGGGTTGAATACCACCTACTCATGGGCGTAGTCTACTCACATGAGTAAACGTTATTCCATCTGAGTAAGGACTGCAGTATCTAGCCTATAATTGTCTGGAAATAAAACAAAACCCAATGAGACGGTTATCTAGAAACACCAATTAATTTGAATAAAGCAGCCATGCTCTTAACTATACAATGCAAGATAGAAAATGTAAATCCTTCCACTTTACTCCACTCTGATTAGGTCTCAATTGGAGCACTGTGGCTGGTTCTAGGCACCACATTTCAGGAAAGATGTGGACAAATTGGAGAAAGTCCAGCAGAGAGCAACAAAAATGATGAAAGGTCTAGAAAACATGACCTATGAGGAAAGATAGAAAAAATTGGGTTTGTTTAGTCTGAAGAAGAGAAGACTGAGGGGGACATGATAATGGTTTTCAATTACATAAAAGTTTGTTACAAGAGGAGGGAGAAGAAGCAATGGGCTTAAATTTCAGCAGGGGAGGTTTAGGTTGGACATTAGGAAAAACTTCCTAACTGTCAGGGTAGTTAAATAATAGAATAAATTGCCTACAGCGGTTGTGCAATCTCCATCTTTGGAGATTTTTAAGAAGAAGTGAGAAAAAACCCTGTCAGGGACCGTCTAGATAATACTTAGTCCTGCCTTGAGTGCAGGGGACTGGATTAGAAGACTCTCGAGGTCCCTTCCAGTCCTACACTTCTATGATGGACCAGGTAGGTACAAGATTGGGCCTAGGAATGGGGGCAAACAAATGATTCTTTGAGCACATTCTCAGTTTTGCACCAGGCACAAAAGCGGTGAAATCTCTGTGTGTCTGAGTTTACCCAACATTAAAATGGAGATAATTCGTATATGGTGGCCCTTTCTGATGGACTCTACTTTTCCTGTTGATAATTGAACATTTACATACCATATTCCTGACATAGAGAATATGATAAATGGAGTGAAGATTTTAACTTTAATGCATTAGTGAATTACATTGGGCTGGCTCTGAAAGGCCTTGTAGAACAAAACTGTTAAGAAGGAATTTGAATGAGTTTGGGGGAATATTTTAGGAAAAAGAAGAGGGCGTGAGATACAGAAACAGGAATAAAGGGTGGCATGAAATGAAGACAAGAGCAGGAGGAGACAAAAGGGACAATTAGGCCAGAGACTTGAGATGGTTTAGGCAAGAATGGGAGAGAAGGAGGAAATTAGATCAAAGGCAAGGCCAAAGAGCTTGAATAGAATATAGAAGTGAGGGAAGCTAGTGAAGGGATTCAGTGTTTCCATTTTAATCCTAGTGGATCTGCGTCCCATTTGCCCTGCTCAACTCTGCAACAGAAAACATTTATTACACTGCTGCTCAAGAAGTCTACCAAGCCCCTTGGATTGGGAAAGTACAAACAGAATATCTGGGAAGGTGGCTGGATGACTTCTTGTATCTGGTAAGATATCTTTCTTGGGTGGGTTGGTAAGATTGGAAATTGGGTGCAGTAAATGGTTTCATCATCTATTCCAAAGCCAGTCCACAGAACAGAGGCTCCTTCAGGATAGAGAATGTATGGATTTTGGTTAGCTAATGCATGGGTTTTGAGTAGCTCACCTGAGAAGTACACTGAGCTGCT
>ML675641.1:8169155-8245628 GCA_007922155.1 Mesoclemmys tuberculata
TCATAAGGCAGATTTTCCATTCCTCGAATCATCCTAGTAGCCCGTCAACTAAGATATAGAATCAACTAAGATATAGAATAACTGCATTCAGTTCTCAGATCTACCACAGTCTTCCTTGTGATTTTGAGGTATTCATATAAGGCCTGATCCAAAGCTATTAAAAGTCAATGAAAAAACTATTACCTACCATGGGCTTTTGATCAGGCCTTTAAACTCTCTGTGCTTCAGTTCCCACCATAAAATGGAGATAATCCCACCTTACTCTGTGTTGTCAAGTTAAATTGTAAACTTTTCAGGGCAGGAATCGTCTCTTGTTTACAGCAACTAGCACAATGGGTCTCTAATCTCAGTCAGGGCCTCTAAACTGTTACTACTATGATACAAATAAAACATTACACCAAAATAACTAAGTTGAAAAAACGTTATCACGGTTGCAAAGTCTAGCCTACCAAATTAGAAAATGCCAGAATTAAGATTCTCTCTGCAACCTTAATTCGGCCCCCTTGCACTTAAGGATTATGTTACACTCTTTAATTACATGATCCTGGCCATTATCATTACCAGGAAATCTGGCTTTGCCCTTAGCCCTGCTCATTTGCTCTGTGGGTATGGTGGAGGCACAATTTGGTCAGCATTAAGAGAGGTGAGAGCCTGGACCATGCGTGAACTGTGCTTTTTCAAAGACTGATAACTTAGCCAAATTTGAGCAAAGTTTCATGGAGCTGACAAAAGGCTCATCCCTGAAACAAAGGCCACCACCCTGCCAAATTTCAACTCTCTGTGCCCAAGCATCAAGGCGCTAGAATTAACCAAAGAAAGGGTCAGCAAAATTTTTTAACATGGGCAAAAAAGGCATTTTTCAGTGGCTACATTCTCAGGAAACAACTGAACCATTCTGGCTGAACTTAAAAAAAAAAAAAAATCATCCATAGGCAGACACCTGCACTGGAAAATTTCAGCCCAAACAGTTGAAGTTTATTAAAGCAACTGAAACCAGGGTCTTATAATGGGAAGTGTCGGGTAACCTTAATAATAGGAGGTGCTACTCGCCCTATCAACAAATCAAATACAATAATGCTAATAGGCAAGGATTATTGTATCATCGCATTAACATTTGAATGTTTCAGGTTCTTGGCAGTATCCCATGGCAAACTTATTTCCAACGCGTTCTCTCAGCCTCCTCACCAAGACAAGCAAGGCTCATTTCCTATCTCTCTGGGCTGGGGAGCTTGTTAATGGCCATCCCCTCTGTGCTCATAGGGGCAGTAGCAGCATCCACAGGTAAAACTAAATCATGTGTCTTTAAGAAATGTCCTTTTTTGCTTGAGATTTAAAAGCAGCGACCAAGGTTATTAAAATGGGGCTTAAAGATAGGGCTCCATTGTCCTGATTTAGGCACCTAATAAAGGAGCCTGATTTCAGTGCTGAGCATCTTTTAGCTTTCAGTGACATCAGTGGGAGCTGCTGGATGTTTAGCATTTTTGATAATCAGGCCATTTATTTAGGGGCCCAAATCAGAATTCAGGAGTCTTCCAGCTTCTGGTTCAGGTGTTCAAGCACCTAATACATATTTAAATTTCAGTTGTGGGATCTTCATGACATTATCAATGTCTTTCATGTGTTTTACGCTGGGTAAATAAAGGGGCTGACACTTTTGTGGTCTATTTACTGTACAATACATACACTTTAGTGTCAAAAAAAAAAATGACCAGTAAAACGTGCTTTCCCCCATTGTTTTATACTCACTGGCTTTACTGACTTGTGTCAGTATCATTGATCATGTGATATTTTCTAGCTGGGTTTCTAAGGACTTTCAGTTCTGCGCTTCAGGGCACACACTGATCACCAGCTGAAGTCAGGAAACAATGTAATCTAAGTACTAGAACACAGTTCTTAGCAATGCAATGATGGGTCTTTGTAGAAACACAGCTCTGAAGGCAACAAAATCTTGAATTAAATATTTAATTCTCAACTCTTTTTTCCTTCTGTTTTAAAGACTGGAATCAGACAAGCTATGGTCTTCCAACACCAGTGGAGAGAGGAGAGTCAGCCATGATATTGCCATTTGTTCTGCACTATCTCTGCCCAACGTACATTTCCATTGGCGGCTTGGGAGCAGTTGCTGCTGCCGTCATGTCTTCTGCAGACTCTGCCCTTCTCTCTGCCAGCTCTATGTTTGCGCACAACATCTACAGAAAAATTCTTAGGAAAGAGGTGACAGATTCACCATTAGTATTCACAGCTGGGAGAAACTGGTGAAAATCTGTGCAAAATGTTTGCCACCATTTCAGGTGTATGATTTCAGATTCCCAAAATGTCAGCAGTTTATGAAATTTAGGGAGACATGAATTTTAACATGACGTTGCTCTCCCCAGTGCAGCCCTGCTCTCTGCTGGAAGCCCGAAGACCCCGGTTTGAATACGTGTCTCTCATGACTTGATATGTGACCTTGGCCAAGTCACTTAGGGCCTGATTCCTTGAGGTATTTAGTCATTGCTGTACTCAGCGTTTCAAGGCCCAACTGATTTAGGAGCCTAATCTCATTTTCAAAAGTGATTTAGGCCCTTAGGAGTCTAAATCCCATTGACTGTCAGTGGTATTTTGGCTCCTAGTTGCAGAAATCCTTTTGGAAAATGAGATTTGGTTAGGTGTTGCAACATCGAGCACAGCAATGCCCAAATATCATTTAAAATTTGGGCCTTACCCTCTCTGAGCCTTATTCTCCCCTTCTTTTAAAATGGGGGTCAGAACCTTTAAGTAGAAACGTGTTGTGAAATGTGAATGCAGCTGTGGTTAGATGTCACAAATTGTGTTGTAACAAAAGGTGAAATTCATGCATAACCCCTCCATTTCTTACAACAATAGAGACTGATTAACTTAACAGACCGTATGTTATTGATACAAGACACAGAGAGTGATCTCGCGCCCATTGCAGCAAATGGGAGTTTTACTATAAACTTCAATGGGACAGCATCAAGTCCATAAAGGTATATAAGTCAGAGGTGGCAACAGAGTCCAGGAGCTAGTCAGCAGGCTAGTCCATGCTGCCAAAGTCAAATTGGGTTTGCAAAACACTGGAAGTTTGCAGAAGTTCTGTAAACTAAAAATGGTAAATTTTGTTGATTCTGGCTATGTGTAGCAGGGCGCCAGCGTATACACAGCAATGAAACAGCCCCATGAGCCCAAGTCAGCTGACGTGGGCCAGCTGAGGTTTTTTCTTTGCTGTGTAGATGTATCCTACATTGCTCAGCTCCAGTATTTGATAGTAAGTTCTTACCATAAATTCTACTATGTACTTTGTTATCATTATTAGCTACTCGAATTCCAAAGAGGTCTTTCAAAATGAACGTGGCCCAGAGGTTTGAATGTAGAGTTTTTCTAAATCAAGACTAAATTCAAATCCAGCCCAGGTTAGTCATCATTAGAGACAGACTTCAGCTCAAGAATTTAGTTCTGGATCCAAATTTTGCACACCCCTACATTCAGAGGTATTTGAATCCAGTTTGGCTTGTTAGAAACTGCCTATTTTTAACATTTGGATTTGATCATTGTAAACTTGAGATCTGATTCGGGATGGGATTAAAAATGAGCCAATGATGATTTCTACAGCAACGGTCTCTTATTTTACAGGCTGCAGAGAGAGAAGTTGTATGGATGATGAGAGCCTCCATGGTGGTGTTTGGAACAGCAGCTGCAGGCCTGGCTTTTTACTCACATTCTATTTATGACCTCTGGTTCCTGAGTGGTGAGCTAGTGTACGCCCTTCTCTTTCCCCAGCTCTGCTGTGTCCTCTTCATTCCCAACACCAACACATACGGCTCAGCTGCTGGATTCCTCTTTGGGTTCCTGTTAAGACTGCTAGCAGGGGAGCCTTCCCTGAAAATCAACCCTGTTATCCACTACCCAGGCTGCTCCCTTGTGGATGGGGTCTACGTTCAGCTGTTCCCCTTTAAAACCTTCACCATGCTTCTCACATTGGGGACTATCATCGCTGTTTCATACCTGGCAGCATTTTTGTTTAAGAGAAATATCCTCCCTCACAAATGGGACATTTGCAGCATAATAAAAGAAAACAGTACATTCACACACCCTTGTGCCAGATAGAAAAACAGGTGGATTTACAAGCAGTTGTGCTACCAGAGAATCATGATTAAATGCAAGGCATCACAGAGTACTCTGCAGTTAAGTTACCAGGTCAATGACATTTCTTTTCCAGTCTTCTCTCTCCAATCATGAATTTTTTGAAGCGTTTGGTAGGTTCATAAAAAACCCAAAAATTCCATTTGCACTATGAAAAGGAATGAAGTCAGAATACACAACAATTTAAGGGCACATGATGAAGGAACATGATCCTGCAGTGGTTAGGATTGTTAATATAATGAAATAATGCAAAGCTTCTCTGAGTTCTTGGTACCAAAATGCAAAATGCAGTCGGGGTGAATGGTTACAAACTGAGTTGCAACAGAGGTGAAATTCATACATTACACCCCCACATGGATCAACAAAAGGGCCTGATTAATCCTTTAGCAAATTGTATTTTATTCATAAGACACACAGAGGCTGATCCTGCTTCCAGTGCAGCAAACAGGAGTTTTACTACAGACTTTAATGGGGATAGCCTCAGGCCCATGAAAGTATATAGACAAGAATGCTACATTTTGAATTTGATACAGTCCCCAGTGAAATGGCAAAGCCATCCATTGGGGGAGAGATCAGATGCAGAAAAGAATAAGTCATCCATTACTTTTACAATGCGTAAATTATATATTGCACCCACCAGGCTGTTGAAATCAATACTTTACATTAACTCTACTGAATTTTACAGAGGTATGGTTTGGTCACACTTTAAACAGAAGTCTGGGAGCCAGAAATTCCTGAGTCCTATATATGGCTTTACCAATGATTCTTTCTTGTGGTCTTGCTCAAGTAATTTAAAATATGCTCCTCATTTTTATTATCTGCAAAATGAGGATAATGGCCGCAATTCAAAAAATCACTTAATCACATACTTACCCGTATGCAACTAAGCAATCTTATCCCCATTAACAAAGCATTTAAGCACATGCTTAGTTTTAAGCATGTGAGCAGTCCCATTGACTTCAAATTTTGAACATGCTGATGTGCTTTGCTGAACAAGGACTGACAACACTTACCTACATCACATGAGGCTGTGATGATTAATTAGCTAAGGTTTGTACAGAGGTTTGAAGATGAAGGGTTTTAAATAAGGATCCAGTCCAGCTTCTACTGAAGTTATTGAAAACTTTCACTGATTTGAACATAGAAGGCACGATACATGCTGAATACAGATTTCTATATCACAGCTGAACTGGCCACTTATCATTAAATCACAGTTACCATATACAGTTACAAACATATTACTCAGAAAGAAAGCAATGTAAATGACACAAACAATCTCAATCCTTAGAACTTACTGCTGAGCCTGTGAACCATGCTTGTGGCTAATGTAGACAGTTGTCAGCTACAATCTTTGTTTAGACCAACTCATTGCATATAGGGTCTCTGAATAACAGTCAGATAAGGATTCTTCATTGTTACTGATCTGGCTGGATTGGAAAGACAGCCCTAGAGGTAAAAATCTTACCAACTTACTGCACCATCTACTTCCTACTTCTGTGATCCCCACCATGCTAAAGTCATGCTATGCAGAGAAGTTTCTTGGGAAGAGACCTCTTCTGCGATTGTTATTATGATACAATGCTAAAATGCAAGTAGCGTTTATGTGCTACTGATTATCATAGAACCATAGAATGCTAGGGTTGGAAGGGATCTCAGGAGGTCATCTAGTCCAACCCCTGCTCAAAGCAGGACTAAACAATTATCATCTATGATTCTATTTTATTTTTACTATAAACCAACTCAGTGCTGTGCTTGAAGGGAAGCTTGTATTTACCTAAGTTAAGTTAATAAATTGTGATGTGCTATTTATTGTATGTTTAGCGGAGCAAACAAAATGTATTAGACTAACTAACTAACTAATTATCATCTCACTCTATTCAGACAAAGTCTATGATGTGGCTTAAACTTCATAAACAATTGGATCTCTATGAACCTAACCCAAATCTTTACAGACCTGGCTTCCAACCTGATCATGTCTCCTCAGTTTCTTTCCCTATTCTCTTTCTAATTCTCCTGTTCATAAAGAAACAAGGCTTGTGGCCTAGAGACTTTACTACTTTCTATTCTGGTAGTGAACTTGAAAAAGCTATCCAGGTAATATTATTGTTTATATTATCATAGCTTCTACAGGCCTGAGTATCATTGTGCTAGGCACTGTAACAGACATAACAAAGAGGTGGTCCCTGCCCTCAAGAGCTTACATTGCAAGTAAGGTCTCTTACTGCAAATGAAGACTTAAGAAATATTCCCGGTGCTTTTGTGAATTTCAGAACTTTACATCCACTTATAACTGCCTGGAATTGCTACTGAAGAATGGCAATCAGCAGACACAAAGAGCTAATTAGACTTGCCAGTCATATGAAAACCTGTGAGAGCTACTGCCTAGATGAATGACCAAGAGGAGAAGAGATAGGATAGAAGAGGAAGTAGACTGAAAGACTACCAGATGAACTTTATCTGATGGTCTTTTGATTCTCTCTCTTGTCTTATCTGTTTTTCTTTGGCCCAAAATGAATCATCCTAACGGTGGAAAATGCTTTAAATGCAGGAGGTTTGCACTAATTAAAATCACAGACTGCATTTGTGTTTTTAATCTCCCTTAGAAAGCAAAAGAATCCAGATCTTAACATCCATGTAAGCTGTGGTTAGTGTGAATGTAAAGCTACAGTGGGAGCCAGTTTGGGTTTTAGTTAACATACTGCCTATCATGCCATACAGCCTATTGTTTTGATTGCAGGACTAACTTGCACATCCAGTTCTAAAGATCAGGTTCGACATGCAGTATTTCCAACCCCAAATCATGAGTCAAGCCCCCTAAAAGTCATGAGATTGGCTTTAAAATCATCAGAATTAAAACAAAGTTTTTCAGTGCAACCATGAAGACTAGAAATTTACTTTTTAAGTAAAATTAAAGTTGGGAGTCTTGTGTAGTCACATGACTCCAGTAGTTGGGGTTTAAGGAAAAAAACACCAAATATTGGGATACGTGCAATAAAATGTCAAGTCTTGGCAACACTGTACTTGGAGGCAGACCCTGGCATGTTATTTCTTTTGTAGAGACTCCCTCATATCTGATAAATAAAAGGGAGGTTGTGGCTATGAACCTGATCCGAATCCCACTGACTTCAGTGGAAGTTGGATCAGGCTCCTATATGGAGAATAGTTCCCACTGGCAACTTTTGTTGCTACTGAACCACATGAAACTACCAGCTGTAGGACGTATGCTTTCAGCACCAACTCTTCCTGCTTTTTTTCTATTGCACAAGACTTACCACCACCGGCCTGGCCTCCATGCTCCCACAATGAGGGGAGAGTCAAACTAAAGAAAAAAATGTAAATACTGTGACACACTGTCTGAAAACAACACCCTAGAAACCCCATATTCACCAATGTCATATAGTTATGCTATGTTCTGTACAAAGTATGCCTTGTTTGGTATTATTTTAAAAGTTTCAAGCTGCTGAACTTTAATATCTTGTCATATTGTATGAGAACTTATGAAACATGGTTGAATATGCTATTAGAACATGTTGCAAGGTGGGAAACTCCCACAAACAATCTTTCAGGCACAATAATGGAGTGGCCAGACAGCATTAATGACTCTTTCTCACCCACTCAAGAATAGATTCCACTACCAGGAATTGTTACAGTAAAGGCTTCGCTCTGAAAGGTGCACGTTCACCATGGGGGAGACTGACCAACAAGAACGACCCCACAGGTCACGAGCCCCAATTATTCTAGCAAGCTGAAACACTATTAAAAGGAGAATGTGACATCCTGATTTGGCTTCTCTCTCTCCCCAGCTCAACATCTGAAGGGTATTCTCAAAGACAAAAGGATTTTGAAATGGGGGAAGTGAGTCTCAGGCCAGGTAGGTTATCCACATCCAGTCCCAGGCTGCACGTAAGAAACTACTTGTACCAGCTAACAAGGGTACGCCATTGCTAATTCAAGCACTGGTAGCATTTAAATGGTGGTCTGAACAGTGATAGATCTTAGACTGTGATCTTATGTTTACTTTAATCTCTTTACACTTGCCATTTATAATCACTTCACATTTATTTTCCTGTAGTTAATAAACTTGTTCCATGTTTCATCTCAACCAGTGTGGTCTCGAATTGGAGTGTCTAGAAACGGTAGCTCAGTAACAAAAGTTGTTGCATGTCTTCTCCACAATGAGGGGGGAGCAGATGTATTAATATAATTTTGGGGATAGACTCCTTTTAGTGCAGTTCTGACAAATTGTGGGGGCGTAATTGGCTGGTGCTTCTCTGTTGTTGGTTCGTGAGTGACTAGGCAAGGCACTCATACAGCCCATCTGGGCGTGTCTCTGCTTGTAGATAGCCCTGTAAATGTAGCTTGCTGACAGCATCACAGGGTGAGAGGTAACTGAGGTTCACATTCAAGTAATCTAGCAGTAGCTGGGTGTGATGCTGTGCATGCCATTGGTGATAACTGTGCCCGGAGTGGCTTGCTGCTTGCTACTACAAAGCATCATGAGGGACAGCCCACACTGGACGGCGAAGAGGGCACGACCTTCCCAGTTTTCAGGTTGCATGTTGGGAGAGCCTGTCACAATAAGAACTTTTCCCACAGTGGGTTTTAAATCTGACCAGTTAAAGCCACAGCTAGTGCACTTCTGCCCAGCGCCCCGCTCTGCCTTGCTTTACCCCATGGGGACACCATCATCACAAACACTAATATGTTTATTGCGCATATCCCAGTGCCACAGAACAGTGTGGGGTTGTGCACAGGCCTGTAATCTAAGTTGTCCAAGGTAAAAGTCCAACTCGGCCTCTTACATACAAGTGTTTATAAAAGTCAGCCACAGTTAAAGACAGTCACCCTGAATTGTAGTCCAAACAGAAAGGTCTACTGATACCACCCAAGGACTGTGATGAGATTATCTGTGCTAAACAGAAGGAGAATGGAGTTGGTAACAGGCCAATATTGGGGTGTTGGAAATTAGGCCTACTTGGTGGATGAAATGATGAGGGAATGTGCCATTCCACCCACCACCCCACCTTTTAGTATCCTTTAAAAAAAGAGACTTTGGAGGGAATTGTGATGCCAGGACAGGATGGGTGGACGGAAAGGAATGAGTTTTATCACCATGGCAATTACCATCTCCTGCGACCCAGGGCAGATGAGTCATTTCTGACACATTCTGAAGGGGCAAAGCTGCATCAGCATAAAACATTATCTGTGATTAAATTATGTCCTGCAAAACTTTTGCCCCCTCCTCAGCCCCACAAAAGGTGAAGAAATAATGGCGCACATAGATTTATGAACAGTCTGGGAGGGGAAAACTGTCTCCCCCCTTGCCTCATAGCAAATGGCATCTCCGGCCCCAAAATCCATCATGACACCCATGGGCCTTCTTTGTCCTGATCCTAAAAGACATTCTGGCTAGACTGGGCCAGAAAGTGAGATCCAGTTGATACAGTCACTTCACCGGCTCTGGCTAAGTCCTGTACAACACCTGGAATGTGAGACTTGGGTTCCTGCCGTTATCCTTTCCCTTCCCCACCTTATTTCTTCTTTCTTGTCTTTCTCCTTTTTCTTTCTGTTTTTAGAGGGTCTGTCTTAGGCAGGCAAGACAACTGCATCTTTTGCAACTCTCTTGTAAGCCCATGACCAGAGAGGCAGCTGAAAGCATCTTTAACAGCCTAATACAAGTTTGCCAGGTCTTGGAGTGTCTGATAAGACCATAAACTATGCCCATGTTTCTACACTTCTGAGGTGACAGTTTACTACAAGTTATCCCCAAAGATGGAAGCTGCATCTTCTGTCTTTACTGTTCTTTTCTCTCCCCCGCCATGTGTGTGTTTGTCTTCAAGGAAACAGGATCAGATTTAACAACAGCAGCTCCAGCCTATCTCAGCTTACTTTTTCTTTTTTCCTTCTGGAAAGGCCAGTTATTACCATCTTTAACACCCTTGAACAGATTCTCAAATGGGGATTTCCTAATAAACACTCTCTATAATTCAAGGGAAAAACAATAAAGGAGATTGCTAAAATGAAAGCTTTACTTAATTCTTTCTATTTAAAATGCTTTAGCTGTTTTTCCTTCTTTTCTGTGTATGTAATATGAGATAATAAAGATTTTTAATGAGGTTTTCACCATGGGACTAAGAAGAGCGAGGTCTCTACTGAAAACGCCACACCTTGTTTAACTGTTTAGTACTGTACTATGACTCGCGGCCCATTTACCCCTCCAAAATTAACTCAACAGTGACAACTGAGCTTTGTCTCTGTATGTGATGATGATAACCCAGGTATTCCCATGGCATTAAGATGTCCTTTCCTTGATCATAGCCCTGGCTAGGCCCCGTCACAGCTTTCTCCATCAACTCTTGTTTTAACTCCCTCTGCAAACACGTACCATACTTCTGGAGACATTAACTATTCCCCCAATCAGCATGAAAGATTTTAGGGTAAATTGTGGGGAATACAATTCTACACCAACTCTTGGGTGTAAAGACAGCAGTGGTCCATATGAATGGTTTTATAAGGAGCTATATTGGCTTGGAACAAGCACTCACCCTATGGGTAATGAGTGGAAAGAGCCATTAGCATGCTAGTACTGCAATGTGTCGGTAGAACAGGGATTGGCCTTGTAGCAGAAATCTGCTTGTTCTCACTGGAGTTCCATAATACTTGCAAAGAGAACGGCAAACATGGAACTACATGTCATATTACAGTAATAATCAGCACTTACATAGCACTTCACATTCATTAGTTCTACAAAGTTGGGTAAAAGCCTCATTAACCTCATTTTACAGATGAGGAATCCAGGGCACAATGTGATTAAGTGACATGGTTACAGAACTAAGTGATGACACAAGCAGGTCTAGAACTCAGCTCTCATGCCAGTATCCATTTCACTGGACCACTCTCTGGCATACTTGGCTAAAAGACAAGTGGAATGCATATTAACCAAATATTATTACATATATCACTCGCTATCAAGTTGTTATCCTTTTGCTGTTGTTCCACTTCCATATCCTGTTTTTTTTTAAAAAGGGGGAGTTGAGGGAAAGACATCCAAGGCCTTAAACAGTCAACCTATCTAGGACATCACAGTTGGATAGTCATAACTTCCCAAGAACAGACTTGAAATTTCAGCTCAGCATACTTTTGCATAGAGCACTACTGAAGAATTTCATGAGCCTCAGTCAGCACTTGGTTAGCACCACCTTAAAATGTAAACCCCTTAAACAATGTAAAGGCCTGAATCCACTCAATGCACTTGGCACATTTCAGGCCCTACAAAGTTGCTATGTATTTCATGCTGCTGGCTATTGTATAAGCCGAGAAAAATGAGGGCTTTCCACTTAGGAAGAACGAGCCTCACTGTAAAATTACAAAGATACGATCACTTGCAACACTCTTTAATGCTTATGCAGCACTTCTCATTTTCAGAGCATTGTACAGATACTAATCAGGCCCCAGAACACCCCCATGAGGAAGGTGGTGAGTGTTATGATTTCCATTTACATATGGGGAAACTGAGGAGCAGAATGATTCACTCTGGACTCCATATTAAGCCATAAAAAGCGAACTGTTAGGGTGCTCAGGTACCATGTTGATGAATATGATATAGAAAACTTAGAAATGAAAAACGTCACTTGGAATCACAGGTTCAAATCCCACAATGGTCAGTTTAGCCTCTCACTTTTCCGAGATACCATGGATAAAAGTCCAGTCCTAAAAAGCCTTTATTCTTGTGTTGTTTAGCTCAGACCTGATGAAGAGCTCTGTGGAACTTGAAAGCTTGTCTCTTTCACTGACCGAAGTTAGTCCAATAAATTATATTTATTGACCCACCTTGTCTCCCCCCATTTATTCATAGGAGCAGTGCCTTTGAAATCAAAGGGAGTAGTCACATAGCTGAGGGTCTGCGGGATCAGGCCCAGACTGAGAACCTGGCAGCTTTACAGCTTTCCAGGGTATGACGTTTTCTGAGACTTTGAAAACTAGATCCTGTCAGCTTTGCACAGACAGCAAAGATCTTGTACCTCGCTGTCCAAGAGCAGGGTATAATCTACCACCCTTAGCCAAATTTCCCCTCTCGCGCCATGGGCCAATTGCTTTATTTCATTTCAGTGGTGATGGATTATGCAGATTAGATGAATAGTAACGCTCTTGAGGATAAACGCTTGGGGATGCTTTAGAAATGTAAAATATAATAAAGTAAGGCCATTGGGGTTTAAAAATTTTTTTTAAACACATACATTTATGTATAGCATTTTTAATTAAAGTTAATTTAAATCTTCATACCTTCAGCTGTTAATTAAAACCCTGACTCAGAGGTCTTGGAGGAGGAAGGGATATCACAGATTACGATTTGAACGGTATAAAATACCAAGACTCCCGGCTCTCTTTTTTAATATCTATTTTTCCATTGCTGTGACAGCCCAGTTCTTGAAATATTATTTACTATTGCAGGATATGGAGGTTAAACCATGGTAGAGAAGAGACACAGTGATCATTACATTGAAACGGAATGTCCAGGCTGATTTGAAAGTGAACTTCAGTTCAACTGCCATCAGGAACCTCAGTGATTTAGGAGCACAAGTCCTATTGAAAGTCAGTAGGACTTATGCATCAGAGTGATTTAGGTTCTTTTGAAAAATCCCACCCCCTTACTGAGTGGGACATGACACTTGGTGCTAGTCTGGGACATGCTGAGTGCACGTCAGCTTTTGGATCATATAATCATGCCCAACTCTTTGGGCACCCACTGTTATTTCCTCCTCCAGGTTCTTATCACACAGCAGGAATTCAAAGTGAGCTAACTCACCACACTAGGGCATTTGCATATCCAAAAAATAAAAACCAAAAAAAAAAAAAAGTAATACTTTTCTAATCATAACACTTTCATTCTTTTATGAAGTATGTCACACTAGTCCAGGGGATCAGAATTATTTTATAATACAGCCTTTGCAGAAAATGGCTCTAAAAATCCCGGGTCTGGTAGCCATGACTGTGTTCTATGTGGTAACGTTGGCAACTGGGAGTTGGGCTGCTTGGAAAACAAAAAAAGGAGGAGAAAAATGCAAACCAAAGCGAGGTTGCCATGGTGGAAGGCAGAAACGAACATTTTTTGTGGGATTATTCACCACAACTGGTAAATTTGTTTAATATTAAATTCCTGTTCTAGTTTATAAACTCTATTTTAAATCAGTAAGTTTCTTAAATGCTGTTCATAGAATCATAGAATATTAGAGTTGGAAGGGACCTCAGGGTCATCTAGTCCAACCACCTGCCCAAAGCAGGACTATCCTCAGCTAAATCATCTCGGAGAGGGTTTTGTCAAGCCTCATCTTAAAAAGCTCTAAAAATGGAGATGCCACCACCTCCCTAGGTAACCCATTCCAATGCTTCACCACTCTATTGTGCATCCTCCTTATATAATTAACCTAAGAAACCATCCTCTACATGTATTTGTCTTCAGTTTTTTTGGGTAGGGGAATTGTTCTTCTATGTACCTACTTTAATTTTATTGGAGCTCTGGGTTTGTTCTTTTTTCCAGTAGCACAGGATATCACACCAGAAATCCTCTCCCTTCTATCTTATCATACCCTCGAGAAGTGCAGTCCAGGGGTTAGGGTCAAAGGACTAAGTATCATGGCTTCTGTTCTCAATTCCAGCACAGACCTGCTGTGTGACCATGGGCCAATCACTTTACCCATCTATGCATTACTTTTCCCAAATGGGGAAATAGGGACAGTATCTTAGCTACCTCTGTGAAGTGTTTTGAGATCTTCGGAAGAAAGCTGCTTGTAAATGAGGAGTGTTTCTATACAAAATACAAATGTCTGGCAGCCACTGAAACACATACATGCTTCACCACCAAACTTCTGACAGTTCTACTCAGTTCTTACGTGTAGGTGTAACAGAATAAGTGGAGGCCTCTATTAACTTGCAGACTAGACAAATAAGTCTGAATACCAGGCAGAATGTCTTCCCACTGAAACTGTGGAACAGCCTCCCAAGCAGAGTGGAGTGGGTCCCATTTGTGTATGCAGATAGAAAAAGCTTTAGAAAATCAACTGAAGAGAACATTGTATGGCAGGAACATTGACTATGGCTTGATCCTGCAAAGCACTGAGGAGGAGATTTCCAAAGGCACAAAGGGGAGTTAAGTGTCCAATGGAAAATGCCTGGGAAATCTCTACGGAGTGCCTCCTGCAAAGGGTCAAGCATCCTCAATGCAGTCAATGAAAGGTGTCAGTCATTCATAAATGTGAACCTGAAGTGACTTAACAGGGTCTTTCCCACCTCTCTGATTAGTTAATAGAACTATTGCAAATTGATACATCCCTACCTGGAGCAAGTAAACAGAAGGTTCAACAGAACCAAACCAGAGACAGATTAAAAAGCGTTACCTGAACTAGGGACGGGAAGGAACCAACTAAAATTTTATTCCCTTTGGTTTGCTTACCAAGTAGGATGAAAGGAAATGGGAGTTCATCTTGCTGGTAGCATTTAAATCTGATTCAAAGCACTGCTGTTCTGGATAGCACTTCCATAGGACATTAAAATATTTTGAAGAACTGAAACCGGAGGCTCAGAAATTCAGTGGTCTATTTCATTCTTTTCACATTTCTTTACCCTGCCACCACTACTACCAGAGTACCTCATCCCTGGTCAGGTACAGTGTTCCCTAAAACAAGATTTGGCCTCATAACCAAATCAGAGAGATGACTGTGTGTGTATAAATGTGGTGTATGGTAGTTGTGAGGTTTGTGCCTGTGGGTAGGTACTAATAGGGCACTTAACTTTTCATTTCCTTGCTTCTATGGGTTGTGTGAAGTATGTAGCAACCTTACCTGTTTCATAACAAATTTTTGTGTATAATGGTTAAACATACAATGTTGTGCCTAGATTCAGATTCTCCGGTTTCACACCTACATGCTGGGATAATGGGGGAGCTGTGTCTGTGGCAGAGGAGTAAGGCAAGCATCTGTGCCAGGGGGGTTTGGGGTCTCCCCCCCAGCTGTGCAAGGTATCTGACAGCAGAATTTAGACAACTGCCTATGATGGCCATTGCTGATGATTTCAGCTATTTAATAAATGGTCAGGACTCACACACTTGCTTTATTTCCCAACAAAAGCCTTTATTGTTCACTTATATTTTGCTCTTATTCATGAAAGAAATACTTGGAGAATGGGGCCAAAGTTCTCAGACATGGGTGGTGCTTCAAAGTAGGTACTTAAATTCATATTTGGAGATCGAAATAGAAGTGGCCTGATTTTCAGAGGTGCCGTGTCAGGGTTACTGGGCTAACTGCATGTGGGGTACCTCCTGGTCTCTCCAAGCACACCAGCTCTAGGTCTCAGAAAGAAGTAATAGCCTTAGTGTGGAAACCTTGGTTTCTCCCACTCTCAGACCAGGTGCTAGGTTGCAGTTCCTGGTGTGTCAGCCATGATCACTTTAGCAGTTCTGACTGCTTAGATCATGCAGTTCTCTTCTCTCCGGAGCAATGAGGTGGCCAACATTGTATTTAAAATATAAGGAACTGTTTTCTTAGCACGCCCTGCCCCTCCCGATATTTTTAATAAGTATTAATTACTATTAATTAATATTAATAGTACTAATAAGCAGTACTCCCCTCCTTTCACCAGGGGTATTTCTTGCTTTTTGTAGCACTCAGCAACTCCCAATCTTGTTGAACAGAGATGAAATAAGAGATGTCCCTTCTAATAAGGGGCTGTTGGCAACCCTACCCCAGGGGCAATGACAGTGGTAATTAGAGACAAAGCAGCTTCCTTAAAGTGAAGTATTATTTATTTAGAACAGTGCTTCTCAACCAGGGATGCCTGTACCCCTAGGGATATGGCAGACGTCTTCCAGGGGTACCTCAACTCATCTAGAGTAATGTTTCTCAACCTGAGAGTCATAAATCCCAGTGGGGGTCACAGGATGGGTTTTGGGGGGTTACAAGTATAGGGCTGATGACAGAGGCTGGAAAGGAGGGCAATTGCCTGGGGCCCCAAGCCAAAGCGGGCTCCGTGAAGCTAAATTACATGCTTCCACCCCAGGCAGTGGGGCTCAGGCTTCCAACTCCTGAAATGGGTACCGTAGTCTGGCAAGGTTGAGAACCACTGATTTATAACAAAAGTACTTCAAAGAAAACCTCTTAAAATACAAAGCATACTGCAAGTTCTAGTTCTTCCCTGAGGCCAATGATTCCCAGGAGATGTGAGGCCCAATTCCTTCAGTCTCCTCCCAAGGGCCTGTCTGGGTCAGCCTGCCTGCTGACAAGTCAACCCTCCCCCTATCCCCAACTCTTTAGTCTTCTTTTGAGCACTAGTTCCCAGCCTGGCAAAACAAGGCTTGCAGTGGTGTGGGATCGTGATAGTGGTGAATTTTCAGTAAGTGCGAACAGCAGGGTGTAGACGAGCGTACTCACCACCAGAGTGCCCTCTCATGGCTGGGCATAGCAGCTCTCTCCTTATCTAATGCTCATCGCCAACAGTTGCTCTGGTCCTACAGTGATCTGCCTCTTCTCACAGCTTGCCCTCATGCCAGTCCCACCCCTTCCAGCGTAAGAAAGTCCAACAAACAACAGTCTGATGTTCTTATAAAATGTCTCAGTCTTGACTCTGGGCACTGTGGTCCACACCCCCTTCTCTCAGGGCTCTTCGCCCTCCATATTCCTTTCTCACACCACTCTACCAGTGTCTCTGCTGGCCTCCTACCAGACTTCTCAGGAGATGACCTCAGGACCAACTTTCCCCTGGGCTTTGTCATCACAACCTCTCTAGTCCCAGGGAGTGACTACAGAGCTTCTCCCTGCAGGCACTAGGGTTGCCAACAGACCCTTGTTTCTTCATCTCTGTACAACAAGAAGGTTAGGAGTTGCTGAGTGCCGCAAAAAGCAGCAAGAAATACCCCTGGTGAATGCAGGTGAGCACTGCTTATTATTGTTATTATTATTAATAAATAATATCAGAGGGAGAACTGCTAAGAAAACAGGCCCTTATTTTTTTAAATACAGTGTTGGCAACCCTAGGTACTTCCCTTCTTTATAGCCACTACTTAGCTCCTTCCTCAGCTGGGTTTCATAATTAATTAAACCTGGCCCACCCTTCAGGTGCAGCCAGATAGCATAATTGGGCCCCCATTAACCTTTTCATTGCCAGTGTGGGGGTACCTACCACACCACACAGGAAAAGCAAGCATTGTAATAGAAAAAAGCAAACAGAAAAAATATCTCGTAGTCTTTCCAGGAAAGAACGAGGGGAAAAAAAACAGGAAAGATGAGTTCCGAGCAACTTAGGAAAAGTCAGCTGGTGGAGTACCAGGGAAAAGCAGCTAAACTCTCAAGAGTAGACAAAGATTAGCTAGCTCACCTACTGTACTCCAAGAACCAGAAAAGGATTGATATTCCACCACTGCGAGGCAACTCAAGAGGCGCACCCAGATTACTGGTGTTTGAGGGAGAAGGAAACCAGAACTGCCCCACAGGATTGGGAGACCTTGGAGACAACTTCCTAGAGGATAACAGAAGCACTGTAAGCCAAGCTCTCCTCTACATCAGCAGCTGGCATTGTAAAGGCTGCGGTTGAGGAGTTAAAGCTGCAGCTTCAAAGAGACAAGTTGCATTTGAAGGCCAAGCAGCTTGCAAACTGGGGGCAGCAATGGCAGCATGAAAAAGAAGAGAGCACAGAGAGAAAAGGAGAGAAATGGAGACAATGCCCCAGTTGCACCCTGCTACTGGAGGCGAGGGCAGACTTTATATTTCTGGGGCCTCAGACTGCATACTTTCTGAACTGCTGCCTCACTGTAGGAGGGGGCTGACACGGCTGTGTTATTAAATGTATCTGAGCTGAGTTGTGAATTAAAGCAGGTAGCCACCATGGCCGGGATTCAGTATCTGTCACCTTTACTTATGGGGAAGGCCCTGCAAGTTCTGCTGCAACAGTTTAAGCTGACACCCAAATTCATCAACAGGGGAGATGAGCTATGCTGAAGCTGCATCCCAAACAAGGGAGGTTATCAGAAGATAGGGGACTGGCCGGGGTGTTATCAGTGTTAATGACACTGATAGAACTGCTCCAGACTCATCAACTCATAAGCTAAGTCCAGCTGACCTAAATCATTGTGCTGGTGACCCAAGTCACTGTAGAAGCTTGAGAAGGTTCGGGGAACCTGACAGTGGATATGCTGCAGAATATGCGTTTTAATCTATTGCTGGGAAATGATGTAACTGGGTTGAATCCAGAAGGCTTAGGTGCAAGTCTCAATGGTGGTGGGGAAACTGAGGCATATGCTTAAGTGATTGGCTGTCAGATGCTGAGTGCCTATCTATTTAGGTGCCTAGCTTTAGTGACCCACATTTTGAAAATTCACTCTGACATTATGTCCTTGAAGTTCTGCCTTTGCTTCGGTCTCATACATCTTATCTTCTGGCAACATTATTATGGTGACTCTAAAGTGAAGGAAATCCATATGATTTCTTCATTTTCTTAATTTCTTCCTAAGTTTCTTTTTTTCCAGTTGGAGGTAGCATCAATGACTTCTGAGATCATGTACCTCCTGATACCTGAGGGCTGGCCTGGGTCCTGGCTCCAGTAGGATATGTTCTAACTTTTATCATTGGTAAAAACAACAATTTGACTTTTAAAAGTTTTCATTTCAAAGCAGTTTTAGCAACATGCAAATTTAGCCTTCTTGTGCAGATGCCTGTACTCTGAGTTGTCCAAGGTAACAGAAGTCCAACTTAACCGGTTGCGTAAAAGTAATTATGAAAGTCAGCAAAAGTTGGAGAAAGACAGGCACAAACTGGATTGTTCACATTAAAAGAACTCTCATTAGGAGTCTTCTGGGATCCTGTAAAATCATGGTTTGGCTTAACAATGAGCAGAAAGATTCTAGAAAAGGGAGAAAATGATTACTGTTTAAATCACATGTTTTAATTGGTTAATTTTAATGAAATGAGGTTGCTCCCCCTTCTTGGACACTGCTTATTTGGGGGATTAGTGGGAGTGAATTTTATCATCAAGGCTGCCTCCCCCATTGTTTCCTGGGACCTCAGTATCTACCTTGATACTCTTGGGCCTTCATCATCCTGATCCTGAAAGGCAACTAAAGCAGACTTGGCCAGAGAGAAAGCCAGGTGAAATTGCTATTTCCACCAGCTTCGGCTGAACCCCACCTGGGTCTCGAGACTTGGCTTCCTGCTGTCACCCACCTCCATCGTGTGTTATCTTGTCCTTTGTCTGGAATATCTTTCTCATTCTACCTTCCGTCTAATAAGAGTTTGGCTTAGCCAGCCCAAACAACTCTACCTTTTGAAACACTGCTGTGAGCCTGTGGCCAGAGAAGCAGCTAAAAGCCATGACCTTTGACAGCCTAACATAGGGACAAGTTTGCCAGGTCTCAGAGTGACTGATAAGACCATGTGCTGGATCTTTGTTAACCTAGAAGTGACGCCACATGTGAAAGTCAGCACCAGAGACAGAAGCCGTATTGTCTCTTTGCTATTCTTGTCTCTCACCCTTTTAAAGAGAGTTTGTCTTGTATTTGGCGATCAGTGTTTTAACGGCTTTTCCTTCTTTTTCTATGCCTTTAATAAAAGATTTAAGATGTTTAATGGTGGTTGTTACAGTGGAAACAAGCCAGCTAAACCTGAATACCTGAACTGCACATAATTATTTAATGTTGTAACACTCAGCAAGTGCTTTAACAACATCTTGTCACTTACTGCGCCCCGGACACTCCTTTCTGCACACCAGATACCACAGTCCAAATCAGAATATGAAGTTTCTACTCATTTGTGCCTGATCCCACTGAAGCCAGTGGAAAGACTCCCATAGACTTCAAGGAGTGTTGGATTAGACCCCAGCAACCTTTTACTTATGAAGCCCTAGCCTTGTTTCCTTGAACTCAGAGACAAAACTCCCATTGACTTCAAAGATGCAAGATAAGCCCCTTAATTATTGTTATTGCTGGGCCAAAACTTGAGGTCTTTGCTCAGTACTTAGTCAGATACCGTCCTACTGAAATTAATGGAAGCTTTTTGGAGGCAGGATTTCAAGATTTTGCCCATAATCTGTTATCATTTATATAGCACCACCCGCCTGCTAGGCACTTCAGACAAAAGACAGGGCCCCTGCTCTGGGGAGTTTACCCTGTGAATAGATGGCCATAACAGATGAGGGAAATGACAAAAGAGGATGGGACAGCAAAGAGGACAAGCATTAATCTGTGTGATTCCAAAGTTCTTTGTGATCCTCTCATGAGAGAAAGGCTAGATTTGTAAGCAATAGTTTCCTAACATTGTGCTAGGACACTGGTTCAGGATTAACTCACAAGGAAGAGTGCCACCTCCTGTTTCATCAGTACTGCATTGGGTATACACAAATGTTTCTTCTACTCTATTGCACTCTTCTGATGTGAAATTAATTCAGCCAGCTAAAGAGGAGTTTATACATGCTTGAGGAGCAGAGCTATGAAATGTGCTGCCCTGTGGTGGGTAGGAGCCGCATAAGACTACAGTTTGGGAGAATGGACAGTACTTCCCCTGCTCGGGGTAGACAAGATTTTGTCCAAAAGTGAATTCATTTCCCCCTCTCTGAATGCAGGGAGGAACAAAGTAAAGAAAGGATAAACTAAAAAGAGCAACTCAGTCTCTTGGGCAGTCTTTCTATCACCCCTCTGGGTCCCAGCTTTTCTATAGGCCTGACCAGGGTTAGAATCCTTCCTTAGATGCCTCCCCCTTTCTTTTTAGAAACACCTGATCTCTACCTAGACCAGATAGTCTCAGGGGTGTCTGGGACAGCAACCGTCTCCCTCTTTGATCTATCCCTGTAATCAGCTGTCTGAGGCACAGGAGTTTTCCCCAATTAACTGCCCTTTCCTGAGGCAGATTTTACCTTTTTAAGCTTCTTTCCTTCAGGCAGACACTTTAAACAGTGTGTCTAATTTAGTGCTGGCCAAGCCCAGAAGAACTTGTTAACTTCTTCCTTGATAGGATGAGGATGAGCATGAGCCCCCTCACATATGCCACCGCTCAAGTTGGCAGGGTGATCTTGGGGAGGCTGCCTCCATCTCAGACTTCCCATAGGGAAAAAAATTGGGAGATGGAAAAAACAGGAATGGTTTGTTGGGATGTTTTTATGGAGAAAAGACTTGTACAGAGAGTTTCCAGAGACAGGCAATGAGAACGATTAAGGGCCAAGGAAAACTTCCAAGTGAAGAGAGAAAGAAAAGAATTGTTTACCCTAAAGGGGAAGGGAATAAGAAGGGACATCATAAAAGCAAACAAAATAATAAGTGGTCTAAAGAAGGAAGGTTGAGAACCTCTATTCACCCTCTTCATAATACAAGAGGAATGGGAAGTTCAATGAAACTGCAAAGCAGCAAATGTAAAACTGATAAAAGGACTTTAACATAACACACAATTAAGCTGTGGAACTCATTGTCAGAAGATATTGCTGAGGCCCAGAGCTTAGCAGGATTCAGAAAAAGTATACCCAGAGTTAGGCTAGTAAAAAGGGGAGAGGTGTTCCCAAAAAGACACCAACCATTTGGAAAGGACAAGCTCTCACATTGCAAGGCATAAGCCAATCTCTAACTGGCAGGGTTAAGAAGCTTCACAATGGACAGCATATTCCAGTTATACATTTTCTACTACTTTCCCCTGAAGCAGCTGGTGCTGGCCACTGTCAGAGGCAGAATACTGGGTAGGATGGAGCAATGTTCTGACATAGTAGGGTGTTCCTAGGAAACCCAAATAGAATGACAGGATAGAGATGGGATTGAAAGTCTGGGGATTTAGAAGGGGCAGGAGAAAGTATGTGTATATTATAGTGGTGGGAAGTATTGAGGATGTATTTTACCAAAGATTTCTTTTCTGGGTTAAAGTCACCTTACACATCACTTCTGACTGTTACACATTGGTAAGTGGGTTTGAAGGAGTCTAGAGGAGTTGTACATAGTGGAGTTTAAATTGTTGTAATTCACCCACTGATGGAGCTGAAAGATAGGAGAAAACATAGAAAACCTACTCACAGGAGGATATGACTTAAGTATGCCACATCTTACATTAACTACACCCTTTTCCAGCCTCTGCATAGATGACACCAACTTAAACCTCTTCAAACTCCTTTTCCTTTCTGAAAATTGTCTTTGGTGTTTCCACTCAGAGGAATCAAAAGAGAAAGGGAACACAGACTGGGGAAGGTTTGCTTGCTGCTAGTCAAATTTTGGTACTGACCAAACCATAAAATATGTAATGGTCACAAAAACCACCATGCTGGGGAGTAGTTTAAAATAAAAAATTATATGATGTCTGCTCCATTAGATGCATGAAGACTCCTTGCATCAAGTTCTGGTTTATAATGGGAGTTCTGATTGCAGTCTGCAGAGTGGTATGACGAAAACTGAGTAACTAGTGTGTGTTTGTGCATCTGTGTGTGTGTGCACACACTGTGTAAAGCTGTTTGTCTTTGCAGCGCTCCAACGAGTGATCTTGGGATATCAGAGGCTATTTAGCTGTCATTTCAGCATGTACTGTTCTACTCTGCACATTACAGGGAAGACTATACCCAGTTGCATACACTGATATGATACTGCTGGTTTTTATGAAGGTCAGCCTGGTAAGTCCTATACGTTGCCGTGATTTTAGATTGAAGTGTAGAAGAGGTAAAGCACAAGAAACCTGTTTGTGCAGAGAAGAGGCCTTTTTATTATTTCCTGACCTCATTATTACATGGTTAATAATAATCTAAACAAAACCTTTAAAAAGCAACCTTTGTTCCACAGGCAGTTAAATTCAGGACATGAAGCAGAGAAGTTCTGAAGTCATAAAACCAATGCTATTTTACCCACTATTTAAATGCAGCCGCTTCTGGGGCAAATGGTGATGACAATTAACAGCACATACCCACACTACAGTTTAGGAGAAGAGAAAATATCATATATAACTAAAACTACAGGAAAATTTAGTTCCATTGTACTATTTGGCCTTTGACACCAGCTATATGCCAATGTAACTCCATGGAGCTAATTTACCTGATTTACAGTAGTCAGACGATATTCAGGTTGCATGGGCTTTGGAGGAGCCAGATTTAGGGCACAGAATCTGCATCCTGTACTTCTCCTGGCTGTCCTTTCTCAGGTGCAGAGATTGCACAGATGCCAAATTGTGGTGCATGCTTTTTGTTCAGGCTGTTTTACTCAAATATCACATACAAAATAGTCACCAGGGAAGGCAGGCAGGGAGATCTGCATAGGCCAAAGTGGGAAATTTTAGTCTTCAGTTTGTCTTTCCTTAAATGTTGTATCTCTGCGGTCACACCAGGCTTGCTCTTTATTTGAACTCTGCAAGGCTTTATTACTGCAGTTCTCCAGCTACTTTCAGGGAACAGCATGGGCCCCCTCTGGTGGCTAGGTTAACTTAACTGACAGCTCAGCCTAAAGTGATCCAGAACATTGCTATAAACAAAATAACTGCCTTCGAAAGGTTTTAGCCATTTGGGTAAGATTCTCCTCCCCCCCAGAAATGGTGCTCAAGGTGGGAGGGGGAAGATGGGAGGCCCCAGGCACCTCTGGATGCCACAAGCACACTCACATGGCTAGATGTAATTGCTGCACTTGTGTCCAGAGAGCCAAGCAGAGTGAGGGCTACCACCCACATTGTCTCTCCTGTCCATTTGGGAGAGGGGTGCCAATGTCCTCACCTTGTCTGTACCAACTCCCCACACTGCAGAGTACAGTGTTCTTCTTGAGGCTCAGGGAGCTTATATTTAACATGACATTGCTACTTACACGCCATAAAGCACAGCAACAAGCTCCTGCTATAAATGACAGCTAGCCACAGCTGCTCTGTCCTGGCAGTCCAGGACCTTTTTGATCTCTGCTGCCACACTCCACATCCTTATGGCACGATCCCAGCTGCTCCCCACTGGGAGAGCGCTCGATACAGTACAACGTAAAGGGGAGCAGACCAGTGGTACTGCTATTAGTCCTGTATTCTACAGGGCTCGTGCCCTCCCCTTGTCACCTCCATGGGCCTTTACAGCCAACGCTGAGCTCTTAAAGATTTAGGGCAAAAGTAAGCCTTCAGTTCTTAGGTCTGTTCAGGACAGCAGCCTCATGTGCAGATCTATAAAGAGAGTCAGGTCAATGCGCTCTGAGTGACTCACATCCAGAGACTCCGCGGGGAAAGTTCTTGCTGTATGTTTGGAAGGCTCACTGAGTTATAACAGTATTGAGTTAGCAGTATCTATTTCAGTGGCTAATGTAGGAAATTGTATCATCACTGCTTAATCATCATCATTGTTCAAGAGGCTGCATGACTAATATTTCAGCTGCTGTTTTGCTAGAGCCAAATGGACTGGATTTCATTTGATTTGCCATGGCCTGTTCCCAGCCCCATAGCACTGTATTCCGTCAAGGCTGGACTAAACTGCACAGGATAGGACTGAATGAGGCCAGGACTAAGCCAGGTTATGCCTTAGACCAGTGTTTCTCCACCTTTATGATGCCAGGAACCGGCTTACTGCCTTCCTAAATTGTGTCAGGGACCAACGCCAGTCCATGGACTGGTCATTGAGGAAACACTGCCTTAGACCACAGCCTCCACAGCACAAGACCCAGAGGACCTGTGCAGCAGCCTCTGTGGAGCTTTATAGGAAGCCTACCTCAGGTTTAAGGAAGAGTCTTCTGACTTATGTTCTCCCACTTAAGCCAGCTTTAAGGAAGGTTTGTGGCACCAGGAGCATGCAAAGCAACCTCTCTGTGCAAAACCAGCCACGTTATAAAATGAGAAGGACAGAGTTCCCACAGGAGCTATTTAAAAAGAGCTTGAAAACAAGTCAGAAGTTTAAATGGAAAGGTTAAACAGGCTGGGGTTAACCAGTTAATTTTCGTGTTCTCAGCCTCAGTCTGCTCACAACACCACCACCCTTAACATTAGAAAAAGCCCACAGGAGAGCTTAAAGGTGGGAGGCAATGTCAGATTTCTGTGGATTCCCAAGGCTTGGGGGTAGGATGCTGAAAGCTTGTAATGGTATGATACAGGGAGGAGGAATTGCAGGTTTATAGGGAAAACACAGAAGTTACAAATGTTGTTTAGTGTATGTTAGCCTTTTGTACAGATAACTGTTTTCATACAAAACAAATGGAGTTGTGTGCCATTTGCCCTATTGAACTCTGCAACTGAATATATTGATTGTACTACGGTTAATGAATTATATCAAGTACCATGGATTGGCAAACTTTTGTATGTAGTAAGATCTTTTTTCCATCCTTTCCTCTAATAGTTCAGATATTTTTATGGGTGCATCTTTATGATGGAGCATTAACATCAGATGATCCTCACAGCTGAGGAATCGAATTCAGGTAAGCATCCCACATCTGGATGTTTATCAGAATTACCTGAACCTCTGACCTTTAGAACCGGCCTAACTTTTAAAAGAGTAGGCATTGCAGGAAGGTGTAATGTCATAATATACATTCTGGGCCTGATTCTCAATTAGCATAGCACCACTGATGTCACTGGAGCTTTACAACAATGGAGAATCTGGCTGCACCCACTAGCCTGGCTGGGAATGCTTTTACAACAGCCTTGCACGTAGTATTTTGGCATGGTTACTTCAGGTCCCGAATGGAACCTAGAAATGCGGAAGGAAAACAATTAAACAGCAAATTCTTTCTTTTCCAACTTGCCAGAAAGGTTTGGTTCAGATTCACCTCTAGGAACATGCCAAGGGTTGGGCTGGTTCTTATTTTGCTAGACCAACCTACCAACCTTTCATCATTCATTTAACAAGCAGGAGTGAGAGTGCCAGGAATGAAGCAGGTGTAAGATGTATATAAATAAGTACTACTGTAGTAGAAGGAACAGCATGCTCTTGTTGCTGTGACCCTTGTCCTGCCTCAACCCATCCCCCTCCATGCAGTTTGTTACTCTCGCCTCAAGTTTAAATCTAGATTGTAAGATCTTGGAGCAGGGCTAATCTGATTTGTCCTGTACACTGGGTGCTGTAAAAATGATGAACAAAGGAGTTCCTATGCCAAAGATACCTTCTGTGCCTGATGGGGAAACTTCTGCTCCTTTTCCCACAAGGACGATGAAACCAGGGTAGCTCTGCTACAGAATGGAAGAAGCCCAAACAAGGAGCATATACCCGTGTGTGCCAGAAAGCCTGGATCTGCAGGGGACCTTTGCTGGCTGCAGCAGAAGGGGAGGGGGGAAGGAGGGAAGCAAGCCAAGGCAGGAGTGGGGATCAAGATAATGGATCTGGTTATACAGATCTACTAACCATCTTTCCCTGCAAAAGGACAGAACAACAGCCAGAAGGAATATTACAACCCTGAGGTTGCAGTAGCAACAATAGTCCCAGAGTGACCATTGCCTGGGAGTATGCCTTCATGAAGCTGGGATTTGCCCTCAATCAGAGGTGTCATTTCACAAAAATTCAATGGAGAGGGGCAAAGTTGTGTGAATGTAGAACATACATGTCTGAGCTGTAAAGATGCTTAGGTCACATTTTCAAACCTTTTTCTATGATCATACAGACTAGAAATACATGCTAGTTTTTAAATGAAAGTTGAGTTTTGTGACAGGTTTGCATCACTCACTGATGTACTAGCACCTCCTGCTGATCATCTGTGGATTAGCTTCAGACCAAAACCCACATCCACAGTCTGTGCATCACCACTCTTTCCCCACAGTTCACCTGTAGCCCTTCTTGCAGCTGTCAGGAACCACAGCATCCTCTTTGTGACTCAGCCCTCCAGCCACATCACTGGCCATGTTCCCCTCTTTCAGGGGATACCCCAGTTCTAGATATTAGCCAATTCCCCAGTGGCAAGTGGGGGGAACCCTGGGCCCACCTACTACTCCGGGTCCCAGCACATGGACCCTGTAGCTCACAATCTCACTACATCTCCTTAACTTCTCACCAGTGCTGCTTCAAGTTCCCTAAGCCACTTCCCCCTGGCCCCTTCACCTTCTTCTGAGGGCCTTAAGCCTGCAATTCCCAGCAACCATCTAGCAAGCTCTCTCACTCTCTCTCCCCCAGTTCTGCTAGTAGCTGCCTGGTCTGTGATGCTATTCTTATGCAGTCCTCTAAGAACCCAGTCCTCTCCCTTGGGCTCCCTACAGCAACTGCCCCTTCTGCCCCTGGAGCTCTGTTTATATGGGCCTGCTGGGTCCTGATTGGCTGGTCCTTCTAGCCCCTCTCCTATTGGCTGCTTCCCACACAGCCTCCCCAGGGCTCCTTTAACCCCTTCAGTGCCACTGTGGGGCAGATGCCCCATGACAAGCTTCAATCTACATGAAGTCGGGGCTTTAAGAAAATCATCCAAATTTGCAAGACTTGTGTTAAAATCGGAAGAGCTGGCCACACTGTGAAAGGCAGACTCTTATATTATAGCGTCTTTCTTTCCCATCATGCATTGTAGCCTTGCCTGTAACTCCCAGAAAGTCTGGCAGTGCGACGACAAACCAGGCGAAGACAGGGAGTGCGGCAAAGAAGCGTCCCGAGGCCTCTCGGGGTCCTTTATTATATAGTATACACACAATATGGTTCCGTGATTTACGAGCCTGTTTACATGCTCGAGAGGGTCCTGTGGGCCCTGTACTTCCTCAGGGAAGGCCAGAGCACTGATAAGGCGGGCTGGGAGATGTGCTGTTAATACTTAAACATGGCGAGTGCAGCCAAGGGACAGAAATGCAAGGACAGGTTTATCGTGGCTTGCCAGCGTTTATTCCCAACATCTCCTCCCTTAATATTTTTTATGAGTCCAGGGGCAGCCATTGAGGCACAGGGCAATGAGAGATGGAATACATTGCAGCCCACAACAGCACACAAGGAGGGCTAGCAAAGCGAGGCCTCCATAGGTGATTAATTGGTGAAGCCACCCCCACCCGGGAAGGAGGGAGGCCAACCACTCCCACCAGGCAGAGATGGGATCGGTGTGTATGCGAATTTGGGAAGTAAGATTTTGTAACATTAATAATTGATTATCAATAGCGTGAGAATGGTCTGAAATGTTGAAACAGCACATGCCCTCCACCTTTTCACATCCATAATGGTGCAGAAATAACAGATAATCAATAGCTGCTCGATTTTGCAGGACCCCATGTCGGAGTTCAGCTTGTTCAGAGTTTAACAGGGAAATAGCAGCAGAAGTGGCATTTAAAGCCTTTACAGCTGAGCAAGCCAATGCATTGAGATTTTTACTATTTCTAACAGCTAATCCAGGCACACCCACTAAAGAAACGGCTAAGGCAACAGTTTCTGTGGTGGAAAGTAGGGAAGTATGACTGTCACAGGAGGGGTCCAGCGGGCGTGCGGATCGCTTACGCTTAGACAGAGGGTTTCTTGCCGGGAGAATGAGGGAGAGCCTGCTAAGGCAGCAGGTGACCCCCTCTGAAAGGTTGGCCGGTATGTAATTGAATGTGAGGCCGGAGCACGTCCAGAACCACCCGTTAGGCAGGAAGACGTGCTTGTACAAGTAGGAAATATTTAGGTAGGAGGAGCAATTAAGGGAAAACATCGGGGAGAGATAGCAATTTTGTTTTATACAATTAACCATTCGGGCACATGAAGCATTGAAACTGGCAACATATGGAGTATCAAGCATAATAGCATGAAGCGGGGGGCGTTTGGACTGGGTGCCCCAATTATGATAGGCGGTGTAGCCAAGGTTTTTTATAGTGGTATCTTGTCCCAAGCTGCCATAAAACCAGGTGGAGTTTTCCACCTCGGAGGCATCGTGGCAGACCGGGACCAGGCAGGTACTTAACACTTGTCCCACTGCTACCTGCCGGGAGAGGCAGAAATCGGTCCGATTAAGCATAATCGCAAATTGCTCCCAGACATTCATTGCAAGGGGGGGTGCAGACAAGGGGGCAGTATAACAAATGGGACACATACTTATTACAATAATACATAGCAAAAGACAGGAATTGGCATTAAGACAGGCAATAAGAGCAACAACAAAATTTTCTGGTGTTTTATCGAGGTAGCGGTCATCAAGGGTCTTTTCTGCCTGTCTGGCCAGGGTCTTGACCTGACCCCATGTCACGGGAGGGTTCGGGCCTCCGCGACGTCTCTGTGTGGTCACCGGTGTGGTGGGGTCCTGGGTCAGGCACAGGTTGAAGTCGGGAATCGGGTTCTGCAGGCCCTGGTGCCACGCCATCTCCTAACCAGGGCTTCACGTACCGTGCAGGGACCCACACTGGTCCGGCCTCTGTGGAAACAGCAGCATACCCACGCCCCCAGGTGATAAGGGGGACCGGCTTACTCCAGCTGTCCCCGGGCAGGAGGCGGTAAGTGACCTTGGGGGCTGGTAAAACTTCATGAGAACGGAAATGCTTTTGGGTGCGGGATACAAAGCGGGGGCCATCAGAAATAAGGTTAAGGTGATTTAATGTAAAAAGAACGGTAGCAAGCCATTCTTCTTTGTCAGTGAGTGAGAGGGGAATTCCCCCTTTCTGTTTTTGTGTGAGTAAAGCCTGTTTGAGTGTGCGATTAGCGCGCTCCACAATGGCCTGGCCGCGGGAATTGTAGGGAATACCGAAGGTGTGGGTAATGTTCCAGCGGGAACAAAATGCAGCAACGGCTTCGGAGCAGTATGCCGGGCCGTTGTCAGTTTTAAGACGAGCAGGCGCACCCATAACGGCAATAGAACGGACAAGGTGATTTAAAACATGGCGGGCCTTTTCACCCTTTTGGGGGGTGACCCAGAGGAAACCAGAATAAGTATCAATAGAGACGTGAAGATAACGCCAAGGTGCAAAAGGGGGAAAATGGGTAACATCCATTTGCCAGAGATCATTAGAGGAGAGGCCCCGGGGATTCACCCCGGTGGGGGGGTAGGAAGCGTGGGATGAACACTGGGGACACTGCTGGATGATGGCACGAGCTTCTGCGAGGGGGAGGGAAAACATACGGGCAAGGGCTTTAGCATTTTGGTGATGGAGATCATGGCTAATAATGGCGGAGCACGGGAGGAGGGTACGGAGTTGGGAATCAGCATGGGCATTACCTTCAGATAAAAAGCCAGGGAAGGGTTGATGACTACGGATATGGGCAATAAAGAAAGGGTGAGAACGCTCCTGGAGCGAATGCTGAAGGGCAAGAAACAGACGGAGAAGGGGTACATCCATATTAGGGGAAATATAGCTGCCAGAAATCTGGGAGGTAACATTGGCAACATACAGGCTATCGGTGATAATATTGATGGGCTGATCTGAAAAGCAGGAAAAGGCAAGACAAACCGCCGCCAGCTCCGATTGTTGGGGGGAGGCCTGGGGGGGGGGTAAATCGGGATTGCCACCGACCGAGGGAGCGCCAGGAGACGACCCCCCGGGTTGGGCTGCCATCAGTAAAAACCGTGAGCGCAGAAGGGATAGGTGTTGGAGCAAGCAAAGAAATTAACTGCACAGGAAGGTGTTGAACAAGGTGGAGCCGGGGGTCTTTCATGGCGTGATATGAGAGCCGGCCGACAAAGCCGGCCAGGGCTAACTGAAGGTCATCTGAAAGGGCCAGCATGGTGGCACTGTGTTTGAGAGGGAGGGGGAGAATGATTTCCACGAGATCGACCCCCAAAAGAGCAAGAGCACGCAGACGACCCTTAGTGATTAGTTGTGCAAGCATGGAGGCTAAGGGGGATACAGTTTTAGGGGGGGCGTGTGGCAAATAAAGCCACTCCAGAATATAAAGAGCGGGGGAAAGATCCTGAGCAATGACAGCACAGGGCTGTGAAACATCAAGGAGACAAATGAGCTTGGGTGGGACATTATCGACTGCCCGATCCACCCAGCGACAGGCAAGCGCAGAATTGACTTGGGAAATTACCTCAAGCTGGGAGGTGAAAAGGGTAATGAGATCGGCTGGGTGCTTACCCTTCTTTAAAGCAGAGAAAAGTGGGTGCAAGGTAGCCGTAGTAAGGCGATAATAGAGACGGAGCCAATTTATCGCTCCAAGAATTTGTTGTAAAGTAACATAGGTGACTGGGGAATTAATCTTTAGGGTTGGAAGGACGGGGGCAGAATAGGCGGCATGAAGCTTATGTCCCAAATAGAGAAACGGATGCTGGGTTTGAATTTTTTCGGGGGCAATACAAAGGCCATAGGGCGACAAGGCAGAAACAAGATCAGCTTGCCAAGTTGCGGGGAGAACAGGGCCAGCAATGAGGATATCATCCATATAGTGATAGACCAGCAGGGACGGGAATTGCCTGCGGAAGGACGAAAGCGCCTGTGCAACGAAATGTTGGCACAGGGTGGGGCTATTAAGCATCCCTTGTGGAAGAACTGTCCACTGGAAACGTTTGGTGGGTTGAGAATTATTTAAAACGGGAACAGTGAAGGCAAAATACTGAGTGTCTTGGGGGTCAAGAGGGATAGAAAAAAAGCAGTCCTTTAAATCAATAACAGCCAATTGGTAATCGTGGGGAATAAGGTTGGGGTTTGGTGTACCACATTGCAAGGGGCCCATGGGTTCAATTAACTTATTAATTTCTCGCAGGTCATGGAGAAGTCGCCACTTGCCAGATTTTTTACAGATTACAAATACCGGAGTATTGTAGGGGCTAGTGGAGGGTTCGAGGTGGCCAGCAGAAAGCTGGTCCTGTACCAGATTTTCCAAAGCGGCGAGTTTTTCGCGGGGAAGGGGCCATTGGTCGACCCAGACAGGGTCGTGGGGCTTCCACCTGAGCGCCAAAGCGGTGGGGCGCGTCATGGTGTTGTGAGAGAGGCACCTATTTGGGAGAGAAGGTCACGGCCCCAGAGATTGAGAGCGATTGGGAGGACACAGGGGCGAATATGAGCGACTTGCGCGTGGGTTTCGGGATCAATCACAGGGAGCCAGTGGGCGCTGCGTTGGGATGACTGCATGCCCCCCACACCCCAAACCGAAGGAGCAGGCTCAGAGGGCCACGCAGGATCCCAGTGCCGCTGGGCTATAACCGAGACATCCGCCCCAGTATCTAGCAACCCATTCAATTTTTTTCCGTTGATGATGTACTCACGTGTCGGCTTGGCGGTCTGTATCTGATGGATTAGGGCGGCAACCTGAGGATGGAAGAGGGGGGCTCGATCATGAGAGGGGTGAGTGGGACTTTGATTGTTACGGCACTGCGCCGCACTCGACCCATCAGATGATAAACAAGGGACGATGACGAGTTGAGCCCACGATTCGCCCTTTTTAAGTGATAAGGGAAAATTACTCCAGAATTGGGCAAAGATGGTTCCCAAGTAATCGGAGTCGATAACCCCGGGAACCACCATAACAGATTGTGCACCTGTAGAGGAGCGGGGGAGAATAAGCCCAATAGAGCCATCGGGGAGAGGGCCCTGCAACTGAGTGGGCATAAGCAGGACCTCTCCTGGGAGTGCTGAGGACAAGTCCTGAGCATTTATCAAATTAATCCCAGCCTCCCCGTGAAGCGCGGGAGAGGGGGAGTGGGGTGAGGATGACTTAGCAACCCCCATGTTTAGACCTGGGCCTGAGGGGGGCCCGGTCGGGAGTTTCCCGGAGGATTGGAGCGACATTGGTTGGCCCAGTGGAACCCTTTATTACAACGGGGGCATTTTTTCGAAGGGCGGCCGGCAGCGCCACCGCCGGGTGGGCGGCCCCCCTTAGAGGCGCCCCCCCCCGGGGCTCGACACTCTCGACGAAAGTGACCAGGCTTGTTACAGTTAAAACAATTACCAGTTTGCTTATTTCCAGCACGGAGGGCCCCCGCAAGGAGGGCCATAGCATGCGTCTGGGTGCCAACCTCTGCACAAGCCTTGACCATGTCAGCTAGCCCATACCCCGGACGGTGCACTACCTGCTGAAGAATTTTCTTACAATCTGCATTGGCCTGTTCAAATGCCAAGCGTAGAAGCAGTTCCGCCTGTGCCTCAACATTATCAATTTGGCGGTGAATGGCTTCCTTGAGCCGATCCACAAACTGGTGGAAAGGCTCAGAGGCCATCTGCCGAACATTGGTAAAGGAAAGAAGGGGCTTGTTAGTAATGGGAACGCGACGTAAAGCACGCTGTACACAAAGATTAGTGATTTTAAACATTTCCTGGGGCAGCTGCATCTGCGCTTCGACCGTGGCGAAATTGCCAGCCCCATAAAGTTGGTCGGGAACAGCCTGGGCGGACTGAGCCACAAGAGCGGCCTGCCTGAACTCGTTGTCCCAGACTAGATACTGAGTTGGGGAAAGAATCATTCGGAAAAGATCCTTCCAATCTTGGGGAATCATGTGGTGTCCATTAGCTATGCCTTCAATTAGCCCCCACACATACAAGGAGTGCAAGCCCGACTCACGAACTCCCTTATTTAACTCCCGCAGAGTAGAATAGCTGAGCTGGCCCCAGGTTACGACTGGTTCCCCAGCCGCATTTGTTGCATACTGAACGGGAAACAGCCCGGGGAGTTCCCCTTCCCATTCCTCCATGAGGGGATCCTGGCCCTGCGCTTGAGCTTGATGCAGAGCAGTGCGTACGCCCCCCGCCTTTGCAGGTTGGGGGGCGTCTGAATGCTCAAGGGGAGCCGTAGGGTCAGCAGTGGCATAGGCTGGAGGAGTGGGGGTAGGTGACAGGGATTTTGTGGGTTGGGGCGCGACAGGGGACGCTTCCGCCCGCAACTGCCCTATCGCGCTTGCACAGTGCTGCCAAAGAAGAATATGCCGAATATCAGAGCGGGGCTCTTGTAAGAGCCGCGCACCTATTTTTTGCCAATCATCAGAACACAGGGAGCCCCTGTCAGGGTACCAGGGGCATTTGTATTCTATAACACGCACAAGGTCTTCAATTTGTTTGAGGGAGGCAGCCGCGCACCCCGTCTGTCGGAGGAGTTTAGAAAGCTCTTTCGCGTGAGCCTTCTGAGGCACGGACAAGTCCCCCCCCATACTCATGAGGGAGCGTTCCCGCTGTGGTGCACCTAGGCTTTGCCAGCCGATGAGGCGGGGGGGCTGGATCGCACCGCCGGATCACAATCACGTCGGGGTCACCAGATGCGACGACAAACCAGGCGAAGACAGGGAGTGCGGCAAAGAAGCGTCCCGAGGCCTCTCGGGGTCCTTTATTATATAGTATACACACAATATGGTTCCGTGATTTACGAGCCTGTTTACATGCTCGAGAGGGTCCTGTGGGCCCTGTACTTCCTCAGGGAAGGCCAGAGCACTGATAAGGCGGGCTGGGAGATGTGCTGTTAATACTTAAACATGGCGAGTGCAGCCAAGGGACAGAAATGCAAGGACAGGTTTATCGTGGCTTGCCAGCGTTTATTCCCAACATGGCAGCTGTAGGCCAGAAGGTGGAACAGGGCAGGGCAAGCCTTCCTTTAAAGAGACAACCGATTCTACCACACACTCAGTCTCAGCATTTGTACCACCCCTCATTCTCAGCATTGCCAACTTTCATGCTCAGAGCAATACTCCATGTGCAAACTCAGCAGAGGGAAGGATGGCCTCATGGTTAAACTATAAGAAACTCAGAAAAGCTGAGATCTCTTCCCAGTTCTGCCACAATCATCCTGTGTGATCTTCGACATCTCATGTGATCTCTTTGCCTCAGTTTCCCGTCTGAAAAATCAGGCTATTACTACTTCCCTACCTCAGAGAGGTATTCAGATGACAAATTCATTGGTGTTAGTGAGATACTCAGATCCTACGCTGATTGGGTTTAGCTATCTAGACAGAACAGTGCCAGAGAGACAGGACCGGTCACATCCCTTCTTCTGCTTGTGCAGCCCCTCATTGGACTTTTGTTTGTTAACCAACTGATTTGGCGAAGTTCTTGTTTTACTGCTTTCCAGATATCATCCTTCTATGCTGTGCTTTGAACTATTTTCCCCCAGAAGTACATTCCGGTGTTTTTCAAGGTTGAATTCCATTTAATTTCTTCTTCTATTTTCATAACCCCAAAACCACAGACCTCAAATCATGATGAAGCTTGGAAAGTTTGGGTAGATTTCAGACAATTTAGAGATCTTTAAAAGCCCAGGAATGCTGACAGTGTTCCTAATGATCTTTCCCTTCAGTATTATTGATTGGTTCAGGGGAAATAAGTATGTCTTCTTGCTCCTTGCCGGGGGGAAAAAAAAATCAGTGAGGAATTCACTGTTAGTTATTTCAACACAGAAGAGAGTAAAGGAATGAAAAGTTAACAAAGCAAATAAAAAAATCCCTGTTAATTAATGTTCTTTTCTTTTTTAAGACTGGAATCAGACAGGAGAGTCTAGCATGATATTACCCATTGTTCTGCAGTATCTTTGCCCAAGGTATATTTCCATTATATATATTTCTATTGCTGGCGAAGCCAATGTTGGTGCCATCATGACTTCTGTAGATTCAGCCCTTCATTTAGCCAGCTCCATGCTTGCTCACAACATCTACAGAAACATTCTTAGGGAAAAGGTGAGAAATCTGTGTGAGCCTCTGACATCATCAATCACATGGGGGAAGCTATGGAATGGTTTTTAACTACTCTTCAGTGTATTCCGAGGAGATGCCTAAAGATGAATGTTGCTGTAAAATGCTGTCACTGGGCTCTAGAAATAGGATGGGATTGCTACAGAGGGTAAACTTTGGACTAATTATTTAACAAATGACAAGGTTGTGCATCTATTTCATAGTTTCAAATGAAATCAAAGAGCATAGCAAAAAGCATTTGTGCAAAGCACTTCAAAGCACTCATGCAGCATATCAGAGAACAGAAGGTGCTCTTTGGCTCCTCTCTGACTATTGTTCCATTTGTTAAAGTGGTTTTGTTTCATTATTAATGACTCCAGAAAGAGAAACCTGCCCTTCCAAACAAACTTCAAATGCTCTCATGTGACACAGAGGAAGCAAGAAAACTTTAAAAGTGGAACTAAAAAAAGGAACAGGAAAGTTTTCTAGCAGGGGACAGCATTTAATTATTGGTGAAATAACTTATCTATAAAGCTTGCAAACCAAACTGCTACCCTGCTAATTTGAAAGTACTCTGGAAAGATAAGACAATAAATTGAATTTTATGGGGTCTGCACTTTGTTATTAGATGTCCTGAGTTTTTTATTTAAACTCTGACAAATGCATTGGCAAAGGAAAAGCTAGGAGGCCAAGATTAATGTACCGGGTGACTGTATCGTGGAAATGGGTATTATTAATCTAATTTATATAATATGTGTAACTAGATCTTCAGTAACAAGCTGCTTTAGAAAAACATATAACTAATTTGACTAGGCAAGGAATCCTCCAGAATTAACAGTCTGGTCTGATTTTCCTGTAAGGTTGTTCTAACTCCATTACTAAATCAAAATGGCTGCCAAAACAATGGGAACTAAATTATGCACCCTTTACTCATGCTAGTGAGCCCTTGCTCACACGACTAGTCGCACAGAAGTCAGTATCAATATCTTGAACTGCTGAAGTTAAGAGATTACATCAGAATATCTTTTAAACACAAGTTTCTAGTTCTCATGGTGATGGAGAAAAGCTTGAAAAAGTGGAGTACATATTGAAGGTACAGAAATGAGAATGCAAATAAAAATAATCCAACATTTATTTATTTTGTTAGATCTCCTGATTTTTAAGCCAATCTTGTGATGTTGGGGGGCCTGACTCACGATTTTTCAATGCTGGGGGTTGGTAACTGTGGCCCAGTCACATTCGGGGCCTGTAATGCTCCACAGAAGGCAGTGGCACCAGTGCCGATCATCACCTCTTGGGGGATGGGGATAGAAACCATACAGATTCTTTACTTGGGGGAGTGAAGCGCACCACTGAACAGCTAAGGGAGTCATGGGATCTGTCTATGCTACAGAGCACTTGCCAGCATACCTGTGATGACAAAGCCCCTAGAAACACAGCATATGCCAGCAAAAGGAGTTCTGCCAGCAGAGCTACCCCGCCTCCCTGAATGACACTAGCTTTACCATAAAAAGCACTCTTCTGTCAGCACAGTTGTGTCCACATAAGAGGTTTGGCTGGCATAGCCATGTCAGCTGATCTGTGTGATATTTTTCATACTCCTACCTACTTTGTAGTGCAGCCCAAGTTAGTGTAACTTACACACTGAGAATTCCAGCACGAGTAAGTTACAGCTGCTTCCAGTCTGTCATGTTTATTTAGCTTGACCCTGATTTCATCCCACATAATCTATCCCAGCATGAGGACCCACCAGCGGGACTTAAAAGCAACTCAGAAAAGCTGTTTAGTGTAAGGCTGCATGATAAACACCAGTGCCAGATCCACTGGTCCCTTTTCTTCACTCAATTCGATTTCATTGCGGCACACTTCTTCTTCTTTCACATGGCTAGCACAGAGGAGCAACTACAATTTCCCCTGAAGTGAATCGAGCTACCTCAGGAGTGGCAGAATTTACTGCAGGGATGTCTCCTTCATATTTATAAATTGGGCAATAGGTTGTGATATGTTTGATGGTCTGTTGTGGGAAGCCACACTCGCATGCCAGGTAGTCCTTGATTTTCCATTTGTGCATTAAATGCCTGTATCTACCGTGGTTGGTTCAGATTCAGTTCAGAGTTGACCATGATGTCCTGTGACATATTGCCCAGGTGTGAGAAATGGGAAGACAGATGCCCTGTCTTGAAAGGATGAACTTGCTGCTAAGTCATGCACAACACCATGTACAACCATCCTTAAGCCATACACACCTCCTCAGGAAAAAGAGGGAAAACATAACAGGTGTTAAGATTACTTCCCAGCTGGAATAGAGGATGATGAAGTAGACAGCAGCCACCAATTACAAAATACCCACTGTAGAGCTGCAGTTGCTTTCCCTGCCAAATATAAAGGGCCGCCTCAAGAAAGGGATGCTGAGAAAAAAAGTCCTTAGAAAAGGGCAACACTGTAGCTGGGAGATGAGGAATTAGCAGGGATTAGGAAAGTCGATTACCAAGGAAATGGGTCTTGGAGAAAAAGCTGCTGTGTTAGGCACCTCCCTAGTCCCTTGACTATTGGAAATATGTGACTACTAAAGATAACTACTTCGGTGTAAAGAAAAAATTCTTAAAATTATCTGGCAACATATACCTGCTGCACCTGGAGCTGTGACACTACTGGAGTGCTTGTTTTCCACTGTGGCAGTCAGTAGTGCGGTCATGTATCCTTAGTTTTATAAATTCCATTTTTGGCCCCATTATTGGCCCCCCGATTGACACTAATGCATCTATGCAAAAAACAACCTCTGGCCTCCAGTGAAGAACTGTCCTTGCATGTGACTGTGATGTGTGGGCATATCAAGCAAAGCAGTCAACGCTCACTTGCCAATGCACCATTACTGCTCCTTGCTTATTTTCACACCTGCCGCCACTCACACACCTTGGCATTGAAGAATGTGCCCATGTGGGCATTGTGACTGCATAATTTTATTTTCCCCTTGATTTTATTAACAATTCTCTCTCAAAAATGTTTAGGCTGTACAGTTAAATTCTTAAGTCGGGAAATGACAAAGTATATGTAACATTAATGCTGCCCCCTTTTGCACATATATAACCGTATTGTCTTTAATGATAAGATCACACACCATTTCGCAAATAATACAATATAATTTTTCTACACCTTATACACGCATATGTAGCACAGTGTATTTGTGTAGTTGTGGTGGGTGTCTGTTATAGACCACCAGACCAGGAGGATGAGGTAAATGTGGTTTTCTTCAGTCAACTAAGGAAAATTTCCAGTTCACAGGACCTGGTTCTCATGGGGAACTTCAATCACCCTGACATCTGTTGGAAGAGCAATACAGCAGAGTACAAACAATCCAGGAAGTTTTTGGACTGTGTCGCGGATAACTTCCTGGTGCAAGTGCTGGAGCAACCAAGTAGGGGCCGTGCTGCTCTTGACCTGCTGCTCACAAACAGAGAAGATTTGGTAGGGGAAGTAGAAGTGGGTGACAACCTAGGCAGCAGTGACCATGAGATGGTCGAGTTCAGGATCCTGACAAAAGGAAGAAAGGAGAACAGCAGGATATGGACCATGGACTTCAGAAAAGCAGACTTTGACTTCCTCAGGGAGCTGATGGGCAGGATCCCCTGGGAGGCTAATATGAGGGGGAAAGGAATCCAAGAGGGCTGGCTGTATTTTAAAGAAACTTTATTGAGGGCACAGGAACAAACCATCCCGATGTGCAGAAAGAATAGCAAGTGTGGTAGGCGACCAGCTTGGCTTAACAAAGAAGTCTTTGGTGAGCTTAAACACAAAAAAGAAGCTTACAAGAAGTGGAAGTTTGGTCGGATGACTAGGGAGGATTATAAAAATACTTCTTGAACATGCAGGAATGAAATAAGGAAGGCCAAAGTGCAACTGGAGTTGTAGCTAGCAAGAGATGTGAAGGGGAACAAGAAGGGTTTCTACAGGTATGTTAGCAACAAGAGGAAGATTAAGGAAAGTGTGGGCCCCTTACAGAATGCGGGAGACAACCTAGTGACAGAGGATGTGGAGAAAGCTGAGGTACTCAATGCCTTTTTTGCCTCTGTCTTCACAGACGAGGTCAGCCCCCAGACTACTGCACTGGATGACACAGAATGGGGAGGTGAACATTCCACAGTGCTGAAGGAGCAGGTCCAAGGCTATTTAGAAAGATTGGACATACACAAGTCCACGGGGCCAGATGCAATGCACCCAAGGGTGCTGAGGGAGTTAGCTGATGTGATTTCAGAGCCATTGGCTATTATCTTTGAAAGCTCGTGGCAACAGGGGGAGGTCCCAGATGACTGGAAAAAGGCAAATATAGTACCCATCTTCAAGAAAGGGAAGAAAGAGAATCCAGGAAACTATAGGCCGGTCAGCCTCACCTCAATCCCTGGAAAAATCATGGAGCAGGTCCTCAAGGAATCCATTTTAAGGCACTTAAAAGAGAGGAAGGTGATCAGGAGCAGTCGACATGGATTCACCAAGGGAAAGTCGTGCCTGATCAACCTGATTGCTTTCTATGAAGAGGTGACTGGTTCTGTGGATGAGGGGAAAGCAGTGGACGTGATATATCTTGACTTTAGCAAAGCTTTTGATTCTGTCTCCCACAGTATTCTTATCAGCAAGTTAAAAAAGTATGGGTTGGATGAATGGACTACAAAATGCATAGAGAATTGGCTAGAACAAAGGGCTCAACGAGTGGTCATCAAAGGCTCCATGTCTAGCTGGCAGCCAGTCACAAGTGGAGTGCCCCAGGGGTCTGTCCTGGGGCCAGTTTTGTTCAACATCTTCATTAATGATCTGGAAGAGGGGGTAGATTGCACCCTCAGCAAGTTTGCAGATGACACTAAGCTAAGGGGAGTGGTAGATACCCTGGAAGGGAGGGATAGGATACAGAAGGGCCTAAACAAATTGGAGGATTGGGCCAAAAGAAATCTGATGAGGTTCAACAAGGACAAGTGCAGAGTCCTGCACTTAGGACGGAAGAATCCCATGCACAGCTACAGACTGGGGACCGACGAGCTAGGCAGCAGTTGTGCAGAAAAGGATCTGGGGGTTACAGTGGATAAGAAGCTGGATATGAGTCAGCAGTGTGCCCTGGCTGCCAAGAAGGTTAATGGCATATTGGGCTGCATTAGTAAAAGCATTGCCAGCAGATCGCAGGAAGTGATTATTCCCCTCAATTTGGCACTGGTGAGGCCACATTTGGAGTATTGTGTCCAGTTTTGGGCCCCCCACTACAAAAAGGATGTGGACAAGTTGGAGAGAGTCCAGCGGAGGGCAACAAAAATGATTAGAGGGCTGGAGCACAAGCTTTATGAGGATAGGCTGAAAGAACTAGGCCTGTTTAGTCTGCAGAAGAGAAGAATGAGGGGGGATTTGATAGCAGCCTTTAACTACCTGAAAGGGGGATCCAGGGAGGATGGAGCTAGGCTGTTTTCAGTGATGGCAGATGACAGAACAAGGAGCAACAGTCTCAAGTTGCTGTATGGGAGGTCTAGGTTGGACATTAGGAAAAAGTTTTTCACTAGGATAGTGGTGAAACATTGGAATGGGTTACCTAGGGAGGTTGTGGCATCTCCATCTTTAGTGGTTTTTAAGCTGAGGCTTGACAAAACCCTCGCCGGGATGATATAGCTGAGGATAGTCCTCCTTTGAGCAGGGGGTTGGACTAGATGACCTCCTGAGGTCCCTTCCAACTCTAATATTCTATGATTCATGCTACAGTACTGTGTGCTACTCTGTATATGCCAGGCAAACAGAATCCATTAAAGCCATTTACATGCAAGCAGTCTTACCAACCCAAGGGTTCAAAAATCATGATTTAGGCCCCCAAAACCATGTATTTGGCTTAAAAATCATAGGATTTTTAAAATAATAGATTTGGAATTCTTTTATTTGCCTTCTGAATTTTATCCTTGAGGGGTCATGTTTTCAAGCATTTCTTTATGAGGGCTGGAAATAGGTGTTTGGGTTTTTTTAAATGAAAGCTGAGAGTCTCACATAATCCACTGACTCCAGGAGCTGAGGCTTTTAAGAAACACACCACAAATCATTAACATACTGCTATACTTAATCCTAGGAATCCCTCACCTGGGATGAGCAAATTAGGAACTAGAGAATTGTTCTTTTTCGTTCTTTTAATTTTTTCTCCAGCAGGTGGCACCTGAGAGCTGTTGCCCACACTGATGCTGGAGGAGAGCACAGTGGGCGCTCACACATCCAGTTGCCAGTCAGGATGCCTGTTTAAAGCTGCTACTCTTTCAAGGAGGCAAGATGATAGCTGTTTTTGAGACTTACTTATTGCTGTGGCCATTACCCCTAGTGCATGACTTCACAGGACTTCATCCCAGAATCCCCAGGTACACAGATAATGAACTCTCTTCTCATTCCTGACGGTGCTCCCTGCAGTTAGGGCGAAGGGCTGCTGCTGGGGCATGTGGGGAAGCTTGCACCGTTGTACACTGTTGTCTGTGCTGCACCTGTTCTGTGGTCAGAGGACTTCAGGGCTGGCAATGCCAGTGTGGTGCCTTTCATGGGTATTAAATTCCACGAGAAAAGAAAATACAAGCAAGAGAACAAAAGAATCTGACCTTTGGCCCAGTTCTGCAAACCCCCTCACTCCCGCAGCTCATCCCATCGAAGCCATAGCAAGGCTTGTGCGAGAAAGGATGGATTATTCGGCCACCCACAGAGGCGTCACTTACTCCTCAAACAGTCAAAGTGGAAAAGGGTGGCAGAATGGGGCCCTACATGGCTGCGAGTTTTCAGGATCAGGCCCCAACTGTGTGTTAAACTTCATTACAGCATGGGAAAACTCATTGTGATTGTTTCTACTGTTTGTATTACCATAGTGCACAGGAGCCCTACTCATGGTCCAGGATCCCACTGTGCTAGGTGCTGTACAAACACAGGACAAAAAGACAGCCCCTGCCCCAAAGAGCTTACAATCGCAGTAACTCACGAAGTGCTTTCTTATTCATTTCTGGAGAGAGGGGAAACAATGGCCCATGAGTGGTGGAGACTCAGGAGTGAAGAGCAGTCACTCATCTCTGTGGGGGAGGCTGAGCCAGAGGTTGGGTGGGTCTGCAGCAGCCTTTGATCATGCCTGTGTGGAGGAACACAGAGATGCTGTTGTACGGGCTTGCTCATGTACTTTACATCACCCTGTGAGTTCCTGAATATTAGAGTAAAACGATCTGGCGTGCCTAGAAATAAAAGGGACAGCAGCCTTATTTGGGATTTGTCTTCTGAGGGTCTCTCAGGGGAGTCACACCAAAGTGTGTCTGAACCTTGCTCCAAGATGGGGTGGAGGGCTGAGTTAGAGGTCTATGGCAGGACATTACACCCCAAATTGTCTGCTTCCCTGTCACTGTGATGTATTTCCTCCCAAACAAAGGAACTGGCACAAACTCTTCTCTAACACAAACTCAGATCTAACGCCACCGACGTCAGCAGAGTTCCACCCGGAATGAATCTGGCCCCGTTCCAAAGTGGGGATGGTGGAATAGTGCATAGCAGAGAAGCAGCAGTGCTGGCTCCTCTGCAGAACTGCCAATTAGCTGCTCATTTCCTGGACGTATTACAGCATAGCTCTGTCTAGTAGCTCCCGTTCTCATTGCCACCCTCAGCCCATTGCATCTTAAATCAATACCGGAGGACACAGGGTGTGAGCTGTGGGAGAAGCCTATTGCGTATGTGTGTGTGCTTTGTGTGCAGCGAGCAGAACAATCTCAGGCTCGGCAGAGACAGAGTGTGAGAACTGGTTTAGTCAGAGGCTGCCACCAGCTGAACTGGCTCTGCCCTAGGATCAGTGGCAGCAACCCAGGAGGGGAAGGAGAGAGGCCTGACAGCTCTAAGCCAGGCAGCCCTCGGAGCCTGTCATGCTGGCCCAGACAGCCGGTTAAATGCAACTCCCCTGGGTTTGCTCTTCTTTCTAATGAGGCCTCTACGGGGCTGCAGGAGACGAGGCAGCCTACTGGGGATCGCGACCCTCTGCCTGGCTGCTGGGTGGGCGCTACAGAGTAAGTGTCCTGGGTGAGCTTGATTTGTCTGCCTGCTTTGTGCTCTCCTCAGCTTTCTCTCTCTCTCTCCCTCACTCTGCCGCCTTTTCTCCACCTCCTTTTACTTGTCACTTTCTCTCAATCTTTTCCCCTTTCCTTCTCCCCCCTTTCTTCCTGTCTCTCTTCCAATCTTTGTGCCTGCTTGCGCTCTCTCAGCCTTTTAAGCTGCGTGTGACCAATATAGTCTCTGAGAGCAGAGGAATGGCTACACTGTGCCAGAGTGAACTCAGTGGGTATTGTCTACACTGCAGTTAAACAGGGCAGCTGGCCCCATCAGCTGACTCGCGGCACTCTGGCTAAGAGGCTGCTGTTTAACTGCAGTGTAGACATCACGGCTCATGCTGGAGTCTGGGCTCTGGGACCCCATGATGGGAGCGGGGCAATGTGGGCTGTAAAGCTACACGGTGCTTGGCCTTGGAAAGGTAGCCAAGGCTGTTCTGGCAGCACGTTTTATTCATGCAACAGGAGTTTGTGTGTTGTGGGGAAGCAGATCTACTTTGCTGCTCTTTGCCATTTGCATTGTCGGTTTTACCAGTTTGAGACATCTAGCCCCAGGTTCTGTTCCCTACCTCTTTTGCAGAAGTGAGAGCTTGAATGAGCACGGCATTGGGTGAGATTCACCTCCCAGGCAGGGAGAGAGCACATGGAGTTAACAGTGACACAGCAGAGCTGGAAACAGATGTGATTCCCACCCCCCAGCTGAGAAAGAGAAGGAGGGTTCTATTAATCCTATTTTTCTCCTCTCTTTTTAAACAAAACAGAGGAAACAAGAACATTTAGTTCAAACAAATCATATTTAGACAGTACCAGGGGCCAGAGCTAAATTGAGAAATGTGGCAGTCAGCGAAAAGCTAAAATGAAGCTTAACTCAAAGACACAAAACACCAAGTACATTAAAGACAGGGAGCCAATCTCATCCCTGGCGTAATTCAAGTGCGGCCACTGGAATTATATCAGGTATATATTTGATGTGGTGTGTCCTCTATTATTTCCAACGAGAAGGTTAACAGAAACACCCAGGACAAGCAGAGAGGGTATTCACACTGGAGTCACCAGTGTCTGCCTCTGACAATGGCTTGCTTGCAACTCTGAGCAAGTCACTTCACTTAACAGTCCTTCAGTTCGTAACCTCTGTAAAGACTAAATTCTGTATCTTCAGCTACTGCAGGATACAGAAGTGGCGTTATGTAGCCATTAGCAATTTGGTAATTTTACTAACTGTCAGTATTTTTATTTCAAGGCTTTCTCCTGCATGAACAATGCCCAGACATATATCCTAGCTGCCAGATTTTCTCCAAACTCATGGTCCATTAGCATGCTGAAAACTCAGTTTAGGGCGCTGTGTTAGGGTCCAGTACATGATGCACTAGTTTGAACCTCTGCGGGTTGAATGACTTGTAATCCAACATTTACAGTCTTCAGGGGATGGCGAGTCCATTATTCGAGCAATGGTGTCTTCCTGTCAGTTGAATGTAATCCTATTTCTGTGTTGAAGGGATTTTTAGTTATTTCTTGCAGCTCAACACTAGTACACAGAGTCATCTTGCAGTCATTTCACAGGAAAATGGATTAGGGTGTGATATTTGCTTTCAAGGCTGAAGCAGTTGTGTTTGGATTGGGCAGGTTCAAGACATCTAAGCTGATTGCATGTTAAAATATATTTATATGTTTACTTTTCAGATTGCCAGGCTTGACTGTGTGTTAGATAAAGATATTTAAAATGTTTGCATTTAATTTGCTGGCAGGAAATTCTGTCGGAAATACATTCTGCTAAAGAAATACATTTACCATGCAGTTACCATATTCATAACAATACCATGCATTTATCAAAGCAAGTGGGGAAGGACTAATGTTGCCTACAGGAGTGTATAGGAGTGGGGTTAGTATCCCTTTAAATATTTTGTGAGCGCTGGAGTGGCCTTTGTTGTCTTCTATGTTTCAGAAGCCACCACAACCCTGTCAGAATAACAATATGTAGATATAGCTAGGCCTTGCATGTTTAATATATTTAGTAAACACAGTTACTTGGACCCGTGCCTCTGAGCCCATGGGCTGCTTTCATGTTATGTTTATTGGTAAAGAGCAAGTAACATAACAGAGCAGACAGGGGACTTGCCATTATGCTAAATGGCGGACTTCTGTTTAGCTCAATTGGCAGAGATGTGCGTGATGGGAGCTGAAGAACCCGAGTTCTGGGGTGGTGGAATAGCATGGTAATTGTGTCGGTTTAAGAAGCTGCTTTTTGGAATCTCCTGTGTCTAGTTACTCTTGTGTGCCTCTCTCTGTATCTGAGGACAGGTGCTTTATACATGCAGACAGGTTACAAATGCTGTTTGGACTTTGCAGTTTCAGCCAAAGAATATTTTGTTCTTTATATTCCTTAATAAAAAGATGTCCATCCAGCACTCCGGACAAATATACAATCCTTAAAAATTACACAATAACAAATAGGTTCAATGAAGAGTAAAATAAGTCTCAGGCAAAGCAGGGATTTGAATGTGGGTGGTCTACATCCTGAGTGAGTGCCCCAAGCTTAGGCTGTTTGGGCAGGGTGGGGGTGAAATTGCTCTCTATCACTCTCTCTCATCCCAGTACAGAACAGGAATGGTTTTTGAAATCTGACAGGATTGGAAAACTGTTTCCCTCTCACAATTTCTCTTAAGTTTTCATAGTCTGACCATGCTAACAGAATCAGCTAAATCCTGACAGCACCCTCCCACATTGCCATTACAGTGAGAACACTGACACTGCGTTATAATGAAACTCTATTTTTAATGTGCAGTATTTTCCCCATGTTACTTACAAGGAGCAACTTTAGGACAGTAATTTTCAGCAGTCTGTGGAATGCTGCCAGGAGAGCTACAAAGCTGCTTGTCACAAGAGTGATGCCTCTATTAGTCTTCAGTAGTGACATTTGCTGCTTGGCTGTAACTCAGTCCAGATCTCTTTTAGGATTTCCCTAAGATTCTTTATCATGTTAGAGTGAGCTGATTTTCAGCTTGCTTTCTTCATAGGGTCCTAATATTACTTTTCATATAAACAAGTTGCTCAGAGACTAGCTGTGAGAGTGGAAGAATGGCCCAGTGGTTATGGCATCAGCCAGAGACATGGAAGACATAGTACAACTCCCCATTCTGCCACTGGCTTCCTATCAGAGTAATTTGGTGTCTTAGTTCCCCATCTGTACAATCGGATAATAACACTGCCCTCCCTCCCAGAGATGCTGTGACGATAAATGCCTTAAAAATCATGAAATGCTCCGATACCACAGTGATGGGGCCTATGTACCACAGATATCAGCCTCAAGGAATGAACAGGAGGGCTCTGAAGGGCAGCATCCAAGAGGGGCTCTAGCTTAGGAAGCATTCCACAGTGTGAAAAAGTTTCAGAGCCATGGCTCTGCAGGATATACTTGATATATGACAATACCACACAAGTTAAATAGCCGAAGGCATAATACACAGACGTCTGGATCAAAGCTCACCTTTGTTAGGGAATATATAACACCCACACCCTGTTCTATCTTACTCCTTGATCTGTATTCATCTCTTGATGCATTCAGTTTTATTACAGCTTGAGGCAAGGGACATATTTGCAATACCTCCTAGCCAGTTCTGTATATTGGCATGATATTCCTGTGGAAATACGTTTTGCTTTTGCAAGAATTGCAAACAAATCCAACATTAAATAGAGTTAATATAATATAATGTTGAATTATTTCACTTTTCTTGTTAAAGGAAAGTTTATTGCCATAGGACTTCAATTGCAAACATTTCTCCCTTCTTATAAGTATTACTGGCAGGCCCAGATTAAAGAATTTTGGGACTACGTGCAATATGGAAATTGCTTTCTTCTTCTTCTTCCTTAAACTAGACAGCCCATGTGATAAACGTACAAGACAATTGCCTCCTGAGGCAAAACTTCAGTATGCTGCCCTCCCCCTCCTGCTCCCTAAAACAGAGGTTTTCAAGTGAGGAGGTGCTCCCTCTGGGGGCAGCATCTGACTTCCTGGTGGGGCATGGCAAGCCTGCCTGATTACTGGCAAGTGTTAAAAAGGTAAGCCAAGATTTTGAAGAGGGACTAGTGATTTGAGTGCCCAGTTTGAGACAATGTACCTTAGCTGTAATGGAAGATGTATCTAAGTGCCCTAGATCGCGCTTAAAATCTCAGTCCAGTTGGTTTAGCCATTTGGACTCTGCAGTGTCAGCCAAAGATTGTTGACTTCTAACAGGGGAACAAATCATGGCTCCACTGACGCTAAGGAGAGCTCGGGTTATCGTATTTCAGGTTCCCAAAAAAAGGACGCTCGGGGAGGAAAGGGGCAAGTGGGAGGGAGGAAGGAGGGGAAGAGCTGAGGAGGTACAGTTGAGGGAACTGGGGGGCACCTATGGCAGGGGTACTCACTGGAGGTGGGGTGCAGTGTCGCTCCCTATCAAGGTGGCTGACACAAGCTCAGGATTCAGCGATAGCCATCAGTCAGCACCTCCCTGGGGTCTGCGGGGGGGACTGGGTGGGCAGGATCCAGCCCCTGTAGCTTGCAGGGGAATGGGCCAATCAGTTGTGGATGAAGCGGAGGGACCAATCAGGGAGTAGAACAATTGGGCCTCTTTCTGTACCTTGTCTGATCTGCAAAAACTCCAGATATTTTTCATTTGAAAACCTCTCCTGGGTAGAGAAAGCAGGCTCAAAACAAAGAGGCTCTGTCCTGGAAATCCAGACTTATGGTAACCGTAAATGTGAGCATCACACCACACGCTGCCCCGGTAGAGCTCCCTCTCTGGCGGGATGCTCCCCAGACTGTTGTGTTTGAGGCCTGCTTCTTTGAGCCCCCTGCGTTTTTCAAGTCTCCTGTGTCTGAATGGAGTCCAGGCACCGCTCCTTTACTGGGGTCTCTGGGTACACTCTCAGGGTGCAGATCCCCTGTCTACCACCTTTTCTTGAGAGCTGAGACCACCCAGTTCAAATGCCTAGCACTTAGGACTAATGCTGACCCCGCAAATTCCCCTGTAATTTAAGCACATCTGTTCCCAGAGTTCTACCTTGAATTAAACTATAAACCGGAGTACCCTCTTCATATGTGACAGTGAAAGCCAATAGACAGACTTTGCATAGGATTCTAGACACCATTACTCTTTACTTAGATAGCACAAGAAATACATAGATCTAGACAAAATAATAAACACCTTTATGCATTTCTTTGTCTCAGTTTCCATGCCACTTTGAAGAGTTCACTGGGCTTAAGACAGAGTCCTCTGAGGAAGCCAGGTTCCCCCACCTGCACATGGCTTCGCTTCAGAACCATGGAGTTCCTCACCCACTCTGCTCCAAACAGCTTGTTTCCTTTCATATTGGCTGTCTGCATTTAAACAGGACCCCCTTGCTACAAAATCATGCCTAATTCTTCCTCCCTTCAGCCCAAAGTTTCCTGTATGTCTCTTCCTTTCTCAAAGAGGTTATGAGACACTTTTTGTCTGTGCCTTTTTTCCTTCTACAATACTTGCTTTCACTGTTCTTGGAACTTTTTGGAAATTCACCACTGTTGTAGATCCCACACACACTGCCATCAAATGTGTCACAGTTCCCAAGGTAATTGCACCTATGACCCTTTTGTGGCCTCCTTAAGGACATCCCACTTAGGCCTCTAGCCATCACTTCCTCAGAGCAGGATCCTGCAGTCCATTTCTGCTTGACTGGGGACTTAGGCTGCAGAATTCTGTAATTTACTATGATTATTTCAGCAGGTCTGACACCGGCAGTCCTGTTCTCTCAGAGGCAATGACAGGGTTAACCAGTAACCAGCCAACTTTCCTAAAGCAAAGTATCATTTATTCAGAACAAAAGCATTACAGAGAAAACATATCTTTAAAACAAGGAACAGATTTACCAGACAGGTGCCCATCTTCCACAAAGGGACCCTGGTAGGATTAAAGTACTTCCAGGTCTGCCTCTCTTGGTCACAGTCTCACATCCATTCTTGGATTGAGGCCGAGCAGCACTGCCAAACCTAAAGGTTCACCAGTCATGACTGAGGACCCCCCCAAAAAAATTATGAGACAGGTCCAAAAATCATTTTATATATGCCATTGTGGCCTGGAGAGATTCCCCACCTGCAGAACCCCAGAGCCAGATAAGGAAGAGAAAGAAGAGGACTCAGGATGACATGTTCAGTGAGGTCCTGTAAGTCAGTGCTCCCTCTGACCAGAAGCAAAGGGCGTGGAGGGTGAACATTGCAGGTTGCTGGAGAAAGAAACTTCAGATGAAAGAAGGGCCCAGAGGTCCCAGTAGGAAAAGGAGAAGGAGATGCACCAGGACATAATGGGGCTTCTGTAGCAGCAAACAGATGCTGCAGACTCTTGTGGACCTACAGGTTGAATAACCATGGGCTTGCCTCCATTTGTGATCCATGGAGAACTCCACTACAGTGCCTCCTTATTCCATGCCTCAGCATCCCATGTGGCCTGAGGGGCCCCACACTCACAGCTCCACTGCAAGGGACATTAAGGTAAGTCGCAGCGTCACGTATACGGCAGCCATGGTTTGCACAGGTCAGTGTGTGTCAGTAGAATGGACATTGCTGAGCTCTGTTCCAGTAATACCTTAAGTTTTTAATGTATTTGCCTTTAAATTGCACACATTTTTTTTGCACTCTTCGTGTTACTGAATAAAATTCTATTATTTGGAAAATAATTCATCTGTATTAGTTCACAGCATATACTGCATAGAGTGATTTAGCAGTTCTAAAACACCCTCTTACTTGTTACTGTGCAGTGTGACAGCTCATAGGATCAGTAACAAACACAGTGCAATAATTATACAAGTACAGCCAGCATCACACAATTCCTAACAGGCTCCAGAGCAGCATGGTCAGGTTGAGCATAATACACCGTACCACATCACTGTAGCTCATTGTTCAAGTGCTCTTCCAAAGTCTCCCTGAGCTGCATAGCTCCACACTGAGCAACTCTCATAGACCTTGTGTCTAGCTGTTCAAATTGAGCAGACAGCCACTCCACCTCTGCCCTCTACCCTGGTGCCAACTTTTCCCCCGTTGCTTCACAGGTTTTTTGCAGGACACAGCAGGCAGCAATGACCATTGGGATTATTTTCCCCTTGGAGATCCAACCTTGTGAGTAAACAACACCAGCATCCCTTCAGTCTACCGAAAGTGCATTCAACTGTCATTCTGCACTTGCTGAGCCAGTAGTTGAAGTGTTTCCTGGTGCTTTTGGGGTGGCCAGTCCATGACTTCATGAGCTAGGGAACAAGGGGTAGGTTGGGTCTCCCAGAATCACTACTGGCATCCAACATCACCAGTGGTAATCTACCATTGGGAAACAAAGTCCCTGCTTGTAGCTTTCTGAATAGTCCTGTTTTTAAATATGTGAGCATCATGCACCTTCCTTGACCAGCCAACACTGATGTTGGTGAAGCTTCCCTAGTGATCCACCGGTGCTGGAATAATCACACAAAAGTAGCCCTTTCTGTGACAAGGTGGTCTGGTACTAAAATGGAGACATGCTTCGCCACAGTTCAGGAATCCCATTGCTGCAAATCCATCCAGTTGGTCCTGCACATTGGTAAGAGTCACAGTTCTGCATTTCAGCAGATGATTAATGGCCCTGCACACTTACATGACAACAGCATCCACAGTGGATTTTCCAACCTTAAAATGATTTTGCACTGACCAGTAGCAATCTGGAGTTGCAAGTTTCCATAGCACAATCACCACTCGCTTCTCCACTGTCAGTGCAGCTCTCGTTTTGTCTCTGTGCTGGAGAGCTGGGACGAGCATAGCACCCAGATCCAGGAATATGGCCTTGCATGTCCATAAATTCTGCAGCCACTGTCATTCCATGCCTGCATTATGATGTGATCCCATCAGTTAGTGCTAATTTCTTGGGACCAAATGTGCCGCTTCACCATCTGCAGCTGATCTGTGAACACCAGCAACAATCTTGAATTGGTTCTTGCTATGTCCATCCTCCAAGAATTGTCATGTTCCAAGCTCATTCAGTTCTTCTTATGGCTCCACAAATACCGGAGGACTGTGCGTCCTGTGCTTGCAATGCTTTTGACAATAGTGCAGAGATGCACAGGCGCCATGCTTCAGTCAGAGATGGCAGATAGCAATGAGGGCTGTGCGGGTTCGTGAGATTTTTTAAAAGCCATCGAAATTATGGATAGAGATGACACTATGGGATGGAGACAGTTGCACACTGGGAAGCTGAACCTCTGTTCCCAGTCACCCCTGAGCGACTCATTGCATGCATTTCATGCCAAACTTCCCAAAAGACAGTGAACTGAACAGTGGCAGATTGCACACCGGGCTACCTACCCATGGTGCACCGACTCAAGCACTCCTGGGGAGTACGCACAGCACCGCTACAAGGAGTCAAGTGTGCATGCACACAGGCAATATACTAACTGCGGCAGCTTAATGCTGATGTAACTTGCATCGACCATGATGTGTATTGTAGACATGGCCTCAGTCCTTTTCAAACAGATGGGAATCAAGATTCAAGTGCTGGAAAATGCAGCCTGAGACTACCAAGCAGATCATAATTAGAGAGCTGATCCGCAAAGATGGGAACTCTCTCATGATTGTTACTCACCAGCAAGTAAGGGCTGCACAACCAGACTCTTAGCTAGCTCTAGACTCTATGTATGTTTTAAACACCAGAGAGAAACTTATTGTCCGAGGCCTTTAGGTGGAAAGTTGCAAAACTGCTGGTTACAGAAATGGAACAGATCTATTACAGTAGGTGACCTAGACCCATCCTCAGCCACTGCAGGATTGAGCCCTAGAGTAGTACAATTACTTGTGCACTGTCCCATCTTGGCTTAAATGTCCCCAGTAATGGGGCTTCCACCACATTCCTAGGAAGATTATTCCATAGTCAGACAGATCTCTCCATCAGGATGTGTAACCTAAATTTTTCCTTTCTTAATTTTAGCCTGTTACTTCTACTCAACCCCTCTGTTAGCAGCGTAACTAATCCCTCTGTTCTCACCTGGGCATATAAAACCTTTAAATATACATAGGCTGTCATCTTTTAGCGGATCCTTGCACATTTAGCTCCTATGTCAGTCCCTCCGACCATTTTTGTTGCTTTTCTCTGAATTCTTTCCAGTTTATCAGTAATTTCCTGGTAATAAGGTGACCCTTGTCTATAATAAGATGCCTTTGTCTGTGCTGCCCAAAACTGCATTGGCCTTTTGTTGCTATATCACGTTACAATCACATGTTTTACGTGCTGTCCAGTATCAGCCCAAAGTCATTTTTAGGCAGTGCTGCGTTCAGGTTTCTCCCTTCCATTGAATGTCTTTTGCATTATTCCCTTGCCCCCAATCTCTCAGCTTTCTTTTCCTCCCCCACCAATCCACAATATCCAGATCCCATAGCCAAAGCCACAACGCCCACATTCAAGTGATAAGTGGGCGATGGTCTGAAATGAGATTCACTGTTGTGTGGTGCAATCTCTGTAAACAGCAGTTGGTTTTCTTTGATAGAAGAATTTATCCTAACCGTCGCTTCGGATGGATTCTGACTGCAGTTGCAAGGGCATGTGGCAGTGCTTTTTTTTATAATGGAATGGATCTGTTAAATCATTTTAAAATTGTAGCAGAACACATGCTCAAGCATATCATTTTGTCAAATTTCAGAAGAAGGAAATTAGAGCTGGAAAGGAGGGACAGAACCTGTTTTAGATAGTTTCTCCCTGGCAATTGGGATAGAAGGGAGGACAAATTGAAATTCACCTGAAACAGCTGCTTTTAAAATGAATCCGTTGGATAAGCATCTGATTTTTAAGAGGAAGCTGTATCTCCACCACACACCACCCCATACCTCGATGGCAAGTAGAAGCAAATCCATGGAAAAATTGAAGCTTTTTGCTGCTTGTTTTATCTTAGTCCGTAGAAGCAGAGCCATCTAGCTGTTGCACATGGAGGTATCTATAGATTCATCATTCCCAGATTGTGATCAGCAAAATAACTTACTGACATTGCAAAGGAAGTCAGCATGGTGCTGCCTTCTCTTCCTCATTTCCAACTGCTAAATTGTGTTAAAAACTTAAAATATATGAAATATGTTCCTAATATTTTCCCCTGTCAGCACTGCCCAAACCTCATTTGTTTTTCAGCCCAAGGAGGAGTATCTTTACTTGTCCCGCAGGCCAACATAAACGCCACCGTGACACAAAACATTCTCCTTTCGGTTGAATATTCTTGCAAAGGCATCGCCACCATTGAGTGGAAGCATGTGTCAAGTTGGGGCACCAACAACATTGTGGAGTGGAAACCAGGGAGTTATAGTAATGTATCCAAAAGTTACAAGGACAGAGTGAACACTTATGAAAATGGCTCCATACAGCTTCTGAATGTAGGCGTGAGAGATGCTGGCTACTATGTTGTCACCGTAACAGAAGAGTTGGGAACCACCATCTACGGCACTATCGTATTAAGTATTTATGGTATGAACCGGCCAGTAGTTCTTTTATTCTATCATTGAAATGTGTATTTACTCATGACCAACTTCATGTTATGTTTTTCCCCCCTTAGAGATTATCTATGAAGATTTACATTTTGTAGCTGTCTTCTTTGCATTTCTCACAGCTGTGTCTGCAGTTTTAGTCTGCTTCATGTGGTTCTGTAATAAATCTGTGCATCTATTCCAGAATAAGAGACACAAGCTTAAAGGTAACGTTCTGTGCATGGACATCACCAGGTAATGAGGTTTCCATGCCTCAGTTGTGAACATTAGTTCATGTGTGATTTGGTCATGGGCGGTGCTGAGAATTGATACTTCCCACTGACTTCAATGAGAGTTACTGACCCTCAAGATCAAGCTTCTGTACAGGCCAATGAAGGATGCTAGCTATTGTTAAAAGCCCTACTTATAATTAGACTATCAAACAGAGAAATGGACTGCAGAGAGCAACTCCCAACTGGTGGAAGGTTCTTCCGGCACCTTCATGGAGGTCTGTCTGTGTAACAAGCCGAGGCGGTATGCCACAGGCTTATGCCACAGCGAATATGCTTCCTTCTCTACTCAGATCCCACCCGACCCTTCACTAGTTTCAAGCCCTGAACCATCTTCCTTTTCAGGGCAGACCTGCCAGGGGCTTCCTCCTGTTGACAAAAAGGTTGTATTTGTGCCTGTCTGGGCACAATTTGAATTTTTTAACTGTGACCAAGCAGGAAAAATACAGACCTTTTTCCAGACAGGTAAGGATAGTTTAAGTGTCTGAGGCTTTGTGGTCCAAATTATCTCTTCTTTAAACTGTGCTACAGTCAGTGATTTATAGAAGGGATGAATTTGGCCCAGGAGGTCTTTTCCATCTCTTACTTCTATGCCTGTAAGCCCCCAAAAGGTTTTCATGCATACATAACAAATATTTCTGTGACTTCTGTTGCAGCTGTAAACACTTTCATTGTGTGCATTGCCCTCTTTACCTAAGATGAACATCTACTGAGCTGCTTATGAGAGGCTCATTTTGTGCAAGATACTCCCCTCAGGGCACAGGTGCACAAAATGGGACAACTGACTCAACGACAGACAGAATTTGTTGTATCATATCAAACCAACGATCTATCAGCTTCGGTACCCCAACCAGGGAAATGGTCTAAATCAGCAGTTCTCAAACTGTGGGTCAGGACCCCAAAGTGGATCAAGAACCCATTTTAATGGAGTCACCAGGGCTGGCATTAGACTTACTGGGGCCCAGGGCTGAAGCTGAAGCTTGAGTCCCACCACCCACAGGTAAAGCCAAAGCCCAAAGGCTTCAGACTTCGGTGGCGGGGCTCAGGTTACAGCCCTCCCTCCCTGGGTTGGGTAGTAATTTTTGTTGTCTGAAGGGAATCATGGTGCAATGAAATTTGAGAACTGCTTGTCTAAATAAAACTCAGTTCTAAGAGTTCACCCATTTCCCCCATCTTCCATCAAAGCATTTGCAACCTAATGCTACTTTTGCTGAGAGTCCTGAATTCAGGAGTTTGTTCAGAGAAGGTCCGCACCTCAGAAAACAGTCAGTGCTGAATTTCCACCAGTGTCAGAGTTCTGCAAACTTCAGAATAAAGTGCAACCCTTATCTATCTGACCAAACGATGGAATGATGGTGTATAGTCAGACACAACAGTTATGGGATCTTAATGGTCTTCTCTTTGAACAATCCAATATTGCTGATGTTTTTAAACATGATGAGAGGCACTGTATGTGGTTAACTAAAATATTTTTAAATACCTTTACTAAATTTTAAAAAATCATTTACAATCCCAGAGTAATCATATCAAAGCGAGTTTGTACTATTGTCTAAAGATTCAGAAGGGCTGATATTAACATTAGTTGAATAGCTAATTTTGGAATGTCAGTCTTCTAATTGATTTTCAGATCAATAACATTATCCTTTTATTTGCAGCAAGAGCAACTGAAGAGATTGAACTGCAAACCATGGAGTGTTAGCCAAGAATTGTAACAACAAATAACATTTCTACCTCAAGAAACTAATGGTAAAGGAAAGCGGGGAGGAACCCACAAAAGATAAAGTTTTTATACAGTCTTTTTTTAACACGACTGATATAGAAACTTTCTGACTTGCAAATAAGACAAATGCCAATTGGAGATGGAATCAGAACAGTATGTATGAAGCCCCTTGGAAATGTGAAGATTTCTGTTCTACCATTTGTACTGGACAAGGTCAAAGTGAACCAAATGCTGACTTTGTTGAGCTGTTTGTGGGCTCTATAACAAGTGCACAGCTTGTGTATCTCTCTCAAAAAAAACCAAACCAACCAACCATGCTACATTGGCCCCGTAATACTGGGAAATATAAAGAGAGCATGCTCAGGGCCTTAACAGACATATCTGTTTTGCTAACGAGTATCCCAGCTAGTGCAAGTTTCCCCACACAAATAGATAGCACACTAGACCTCAGCATTCTTTAACATGCTACAATTATACATGAATGGATTAAATTATTTTAAAAAATGTAAGGACAGTATCCCATATGCTGCACTTTATGCTGCTATCTTCAGGCAAAAGGAATTTGCCGAAGCCTCTCAAGACTATTATAATTCATCATGAGACAAAAGTGAATTTGAGACAATGACCACATGGTTGAAATTCCATCACTCACTGTCTATATGATTGTTTACATTGTTCCATGCTATTAATGCACACTTAGCATTCTTACGGAAAGTTGTTAAACAATGACCAGTGTACAGAAGATGACACCGTCAGTGGACAATGATTAGAAGTCAGAAAATGTAAAGCTGCTGGTGCGGTGGAAAAGTGACATGGAGCTTAAACCAAAGAGCTATAGAGCACCATGGTTTTCACAAACTCAGGCTAGAAATAGATTGAGTCTATCTTGCATGGGAGAGCTGCTTAACAGGTGTTTTTTTCAGAATTTAAGTTTTAAATGACAGCAAAGCCTCCTTTGCTTTTATTTTTTATAAGCAAATATTAAACGAACTAACAAATACTGGTCTGGATCCGTATGCTGCACTAAAGGTTACTATATATGCAGGTCTTCTGGATTGAATAATGTTAGCTTTTTGAAACAGAAAGCACTAAGGTTTCCTTACTTAAGTAAGTTTAAAATTATGTTGTTTTGCTTTTGTAAGAAGAGAAGAATACCTTATTATGACATAAACCTTGAAAATGAGACACCTGGATCAGTCTGTATCTCAAATGATACCAATAATTTTGAATACTTATATGGTCCTATTGTCATAGTATCTAAGCACCTCATACTCTTTATTGTATTCATCCTCACAACACTCCTGGGAGGTTCGGAGGTGCTATTATTGCCATTTTATGATTATGAAATCAATGGAAGCTAGGCACTTTTGAAAATCCAAGTAGACACCTATCTGCTTCTTAAAGCACTTAAATACCTTTACAAATCTGGCCTTAAGTAATGTGCCCAAGGTCAAATAGAAGGGCTGTGGTAGAGCAGGGACTTGAACCCAGGTCTTCCAAATGCTGGGCTACTGCCCAAACCACTAGACAATCCTTCCTTTCATTTTAGGTTTCATTTACAAAAAAAATAACACTCACCACAAAAGAATGTTGTAAGTTTATGGAGAGTTGCTGCAGCCTGCAGAGATGGTACCTAAAGCCTGTGACAGAATTCATTAAAAAAAAATGTAACCAGCTAAGCAACTCGGAAAGAAAAAAAAAACATTTGCTAACATTATGCCGTCCTGCCACCATTCTGTGTTGTGCTCTGATCCCCTTCACCCAAAAATACAGTGTAAGGACAGGTGTGGACTTGGGTGTTGCTTGAAAAACTGCCTGAGGGCTGCAGGAAGTATTGCTGAGGATTCAGGAAGTGGGAATTTCCCCCATTATTGTTGAATGAATGGGCCAGCATGGAGTGGGGGGCGGACTGTGCTCGAGATGCCAGCTTTCAGATGAGATATGAACTTTAAGTCTACCCAAGTGCAGTCATGAAAAATCCCACAGAAATTTCTGTGAGCAAAGAGGGGACATAGCCTTACTGTTCTAGCCACATTACAATTCAAGTCATTACGTTTTGCCTGCTCCCTGAAGTCTCAGCTGGACTTAGCCTCCATCACTCACAGTTGTGTGGCACGGCATTTCACTAATGGATGATGTGATTCCTAAGGTGTCAAATTGCTGCTGCTGTCAGGAAGATTAATATCTGTAAAGCAAGATCCATAGAAGACAACCACATCTGAAGTTTCAATATGTGTTATTCTTAGACTAATAGAAGATTTGGGTTGGAAGGGCCCTCAGGAGGTCATCTAGCCGAACCCCTGCTCAAAGAAGGACCAACCCCAACTATATCAGCCCAGCCAGGGCTTTGTCAAGCCGCACCTTAAAAACCTCTAAAGATGGAGATTCCACCACCTCCCTAGGTAACCCATTGCAGTGCTTTGCAACCCTCCTAGTGAAAAACTTTTTCCTAATGTCTAACCTAGACCTCCCCCACTGCAACTTGAGACCATTGCTCCTTGTTCTGCCATCTATTACCACTAAAAACAGCCTATTTCCATCCTCCTTGGAACACCATTTCAGGTAGTTAAAACTGCTATCAAATCCACCCTCATTCTTCTCTTCTGCAGACTAAACAAGCCTAGTTCCCTCAGCCTCTCCTCACAAGTCTTGTGCTCCAGCCCCCAATCATTTTTGTTGCCTTCTGCTGAACTCTCTCCAATTTGTCGAGATCTTTTCTGTAGTGGGGGGGGGGCCCAAAACTGGACACAATACTCCAAATGTGACCTCACCAGTGCCGAACAGAGGGGCATAGTCACTTCCCTCGACCTGATGGTAAATGGCCATCTTGGCCAGTGCAAACAAAGGTTGACGAGGAGGTCCTATCATTTCCTGGGACCATGGATGGGGTAAGTGTACAGGAACAGGTGTGGGGAGAAATGCAGCCAGAACCTCAGGAGAAGGCTCTGGAGGAGCCAGAACAGCAGCTGAAGCCTGGGGCACTCCAGGTAAACATGCACCAGGGTCTCCCTTGTGCTGCAGAAAGGGCAGGTGTTGGGATGGAGGGTGAACCACCCCAGGTCCTCGTCTGCGCCCATGGCTCCGTAAAGGAGTTGCCAGCTAATATCCCCTATGGACCATGGAACCAAGGTGGAATACAGACTCGTCCACCAGTGTTCCTCACCTTCCACAGGTAGCAAATTGTCCTGCCACTTAAATGTCACGGCAGGACATGAGGTGAGGAAATGAAGTGTAGGGAGCTCGAGTGTGTACACATGGTACACCACAGAAACAACCGGCTGCAGATCTAGCAGCCAGCTCGGGTGGGGGGGGAGAGGTGGACGGGATGGTAGGGAGGGCTCATGAGAGGCTCTGTTAAAAGAACTGGAGGGCCCAGAGTGAGAGGTGGATGGGGAACACCCTCCCCCAGGACCCACTCGAGGTATGGCCAAGAGGTGGGCAACAAGGCTGGCCTTACCTGCTCAAGCACACAACGGGGGTATGAAGGGTGGAGAGACCCTTACACTAACCCAGCACTTGGGGATCCAAGTCTCGGTGACTCCTGCCAGGACCAGCCTCTGGCACACCAAGGAGGACTCTGCCACCTGTACATCCAAAAAGGGATTGCGTAAGCAGGGGCTCTCTGAGGAAACCCGCTCCTTTGGCAGCTGCTATGGACCTGGTCATCAAAACCAGCCTCCCGTTGTGAAGGAGGTCCTAATAGAAGACTAGCAGCTCCTGGATGAAGATAAAAGAGCTGCTGGTCATATCGGAGCCCTCTGAGGCAGCTTGCTCCACGCTGGACCACCTGCACTATGAAGTCTCTGCGGTGCCTTGCTTTTCTTCCATCCAGGGAGACTCAGGACTGACACCCCCCCAGAAACCCAGTGCGGACATGACCAAAAGAACTCCAGAATTGGCTTCTAGAGGTAGATGAGGAAACTTGGAGTCATGGTCAGGGTGTTAAGCTGGTACCAGAGCATGGACAGGACGAGTTGGTTAAGCACCAAGACCTCCCCCAGGCCTCTTGTAGGGTGGCCACTTCATCACACCCCCACCTCTAAAGGTCTTGGCCAATATCCTAAGCACAAATCCTTTCTGCAGTGCCTATAACAAATGTTTATCTAGCATTTGCTTCCCCCCCAAAAAAGTGACAAAGTAGCAAGCTGCAAAATTAGTTTAAAATAAAGTAGCTTCACTGACCTCAAACTGACATCAGGAAATGCTTGTTTGTCACCCCTGCATGTAATGGTATCCCTAATGTGAATTTAAATTCCAAAGAAAGTCCCGTACTATTCAGGTTACTGCACAATCGCACTGTTTCTTACGAATGAGAGAAACATAGGGTAGTATTAGGAGCAGTGGACTGGGAACCGAGAACCACCTCATTCTAATCGTGCCTCTGAGGTCTCAGAAGTGTCAATTTGTTCAGCAGAGAGCACATCTCCTTCTGTAGGTGGAATCCGACAATTAGTGTTTGTAAAGACCTTGGGGCTGGGGGGAGGGGGGGGAGGCGAGGGAAGAGAGGGAAATGTACCTTCAGTGTTATGGAAAAGTCATATGTAGTTTCCAGTAAGGTTTCAGTCACCTGTAAACTATTTTCAATGGATTTTTTTTTTCCCATTTCTTCCAATGAAATATCCCTTCACTAAGAGAGGCTAAAAGGAAAATGTTTTCACCTTCATAAATCAGTTATGTTACATGTTACTTCTATGGTAATGACTATTTATCATCATCGCCTAGTGATACATATTTACTTTAGACAATACAGGCTGCAGATTGGTTCTTCAATGTGTGGGTTTCCAAGGCAGTTATTTTAATTACAGTATTAATCACTAATATGGAACAAAGGTTTTTTTCAACACATTGCATGGTTCAATCCACACATTTATGATTTATAAGATGCACTGACTTACCTCAGTATACACATAATTATAAAACAACTTATACAAAAAGATAGATGCCAAAATAAGTCACTAGCAATTCAACCTCGGGCAAGAGAGCAGCTGTGTACCATAACCTAAAGCAAAACTAAGGGGAGGTGTCAATCTCAACCAGAAATAGTCCCCCATTCTTTCCTGAGTGGTTTTACTAGTATCTGAACCACCCCAAAAAAGCTATTGTGTGAGTGAACACTGATATCATCCAAGGTAACTGCAATGCCAAAGTAGACAAGATCTATGTTAGCTTGCAAGCACAATTTTAGTAACAGGTGCACATTACAACAGTTCCCAACTTTGGCTTAGTCTGGGATTTGCACACAAGGAGTCCATACAAACACATTTAGTTTAGGAGGGATGGGGACTTCTTGCATTTGGCTTCAGAAATAAACTCAGAAAGACCCTTCCTTTAGCCTTTCTTGGGTGACACAAAAACACTTCTGGAGAAAGCCAAAATATCCAAGGGCCATTTGAATCACACCCAGGTAGGTCCATTCAAGGTCAGTGACATCCATGATTACTGGATGTAGAAAATTTGCCAACATGCATTAAAGAGTATTATATGCATTAAAATAGATACATTGCCTCATATACTTGCTCACACTTTTAGGATGAACAAACTTTTTTTTCTTAAAATAGGGGAAAGGATGTCCAGGGGCCATGCCAAAGTAGGGTCTCAGAGACACACTCCAATTTAAGGGCACATGTCGGAAACTCACTCAATAAGGAGAACCTGAATTATGAGGCTTCTGAGGCTTTAATAATCCATTATGGACTCTGCTGTCTCCTTCCTTGCCCATTTCCATCCAAAAAATCCACTAGCAACAAGAAGGGCAAGCCACTGAACCTGCTATGACTATTAAGACTGCCCCCCAAATGCTCAATGGTAACATAACCTATACTCTCTCTAAAGGCCAAAAATCAATCTCTCAGAAGAGCCTCCAGGTCTTCCGAGGAAAACTGTAAGGTCACACAGGAACAAAGATTTTTCCATACAGAAATGAAATTGCTGCTGAGCTTCATTTTATAACAGAAAACTGGGAAAGCCAGTTAAATCTGAACCGCTATGAAATATTACCAGAATGCTGTATTATGTTCGTAGTTAACTTAGCTCAAGTGTCTTCAGAAAGTTGATTATGTGAATTAGTTACATGTTCTCTTAGTTACTTTCAGTAGTCAAAAGCAAAGACAATTTTAGGACTCTGCAATAGCAAATTTCAGAACTCCACCCCGCTATCATAACACTAGAAAAGTAAAGAGGTCCTATTTTAAATTGTATTTTTTAAACTTTAATCAAAAGGAACTTTTTAAAAATTGTATTTATTTCACAACGCAAGTAACATATTTCTGACATAATTACAATAGATACGTATCTGTGGAGAACTGCAAAACAGAACACTTTTGCACTATGCGTTCTATTTTCATGTATTATCTCCAGGTTAGGTTTCCCTTTGCTCTCCTGATTGATACCACTGCAAATTAGTGCCAATCCAGTGTCCTCCTTATTAAGATGTCAAGCTATTAGCATGGAGTTAAGGCAGCCATGAGGAGCTCCATTTTATATACAAAGTTACGTCCTTCCATTTTATTCCACTGAACTTCCTTGAATGGCCCACGAAGATGGTTCCATTTACTGTCTTGCAGCACATCACTTTTGGGGAGATCTTTGCACTGACATCGAGGAAACTGAACCATAACTTTGCTGCCACTTTCAGGACCATTACGGACTGCAATGAACAGAAAATACATAAATACAAACTTTTTTTAAATTTATCATATTAAATATCCTTATACACAGTATACAAACCATATTTTCCCTTTAATTACTTTTCCATATTGTAACTAAAAGAAGAAAAAAAATTAAAACACTGCTACTTCTAATGAAGTCTTCTTCTGGCTTGCTCTCAAGGTTTCCCATTTTCCCTGCATGTTTTCATTGCTCTTTTGCACTACATTTTCCTGGTCAGAGAAAATCATCAGTTAACTACTATATCCAGGACAATTAAATGAGCATCGGAATCCTAACATTTTATCACCAATTCCTACTGACCTTTATCTCAAGTCTGAATCTTCGGAATGTATTTATGTGCCTTCTCAAGAAGATTTTATAGATTAATTCTTTTCTGGTGTACTCATTTGATATAATCTTTTAAAGAGACAATTATGAAAGTCTCCCAACATTTTTGTTGCATCTACTATCAGAGAGATCTTTGCAATTCTTTTTTAAAGTATTGTGGGAGTCTAGCTCTCTCTAAAATAGTAGAAGCAAACGGATTTAGTGAGCGAAGCAAAGTTCTTCAGTACAGCATCATCAGTGCACATGGAAGCATGGGGCTAGTGGTCAGGGCACTGATGAATTCTAGTGGCTTTATACTATGTGTAATGCAAAATTACTTTATTTACTTGCATTACAAATAATGAAGCATGACTTATATATGCAACACAATTTTTCTCATACATTTCTATTACAATCCTACAAAATTCTACCTGAAATAGCATAGTCTCCACTTGGTGAAGCCACGGTTATTGCTGATGCGTTGCCGATACTCTCTACTGGTCCCAGACCCACGTGATTACTGAAACTTAACACGTGCCATCCCATCACTTTAGCCAGCTGCTGAACTGCATGGACTTGATGTTGTGACATCTGAAAGAAGACCAAGGATTAGGTTCTTTTTATCTTTGTGCTTTACAGTTTTTATTGTATCTGGCTCCTATTTTTTCTCCTGGCCTGTATTAGTCATTTAAAAAAGTGATTACTCAATCAACTTGTATATGGTTACGGTTTCAGAAGTGTCTTCCTCTAGTCTCTGTTAGTTGAATATGGGACATCTAACCCCTTCTGTACAGCTTTTACAGAATATTATGCAGAAAAGCAGTAATGAACCATTTCTACCTGGCAAATTAGGGAAGATTAGAGTTGGGGTTATCAAACATATTTGACCCATATGGACCCCCTCCTACCTCACTTCCCTTTACAACTGTGTAACATTCTATTGGAAACTTCAGCAATTGCTTATATGAAAGTATTTTGGCTTGCTTTTAATGTAATTCAGTAATTGGAAACAAAGAGGAGCCAGTGCCAGGTGACCTGCCAGCTCTCTATGGACCAGTTTGAAAACCACTTTATTAGAGGAAAAATGACACCTCCCTCAACAGAATCAAGTTCCAACCTGTTTTCTTTGTCTGATGAGAGTTCCACATCATAGATTGCAAGAAGGCAAACTAGCCCTATGTTAATGAAATGCCTGAATCTTTCCTACAGAATGTGTATTGGAAAGACTGTCACATCTGAACAAAAACAAGACGACTCATTGTAAACAGTTAAGAAACCACACTTCATTCAAATATCAGCTGATTTAATAGTGTCAGGCTGGAAATACTGACAATGTTGAAAGTGATGTTAATTAAGGGCATATTGGCTATTAAGAGCTCCACTCCTGATGGGGTTTGGCTAGAACAAGTTTGTTTTACACACAAATACCTTAGTGTCTGACCCGACTCCCACCAGGTAAATAGAATCTTATGATTAAGAAAAGCAGCATGCTTGTTTGCTCAGCACTGTGTTCTGAAAGCGCACATGGTGAGTAGCACAAACTTTGCAATTAAATGTATTTCAAATGAACTTTCTTGTTAGTATTTCAGGACTCGCATCCACCTGGCTAAAACATGGCATTTTTTTTACACCAATTCCCACAGTTGATACACAAACATTTCTTTATAAATAATTTGATCAGTTGTCATCAACCTCCACAATTATTTTGAAATTCTTGTGTGCATATTTGGAATTTCTACTTCGTTTCTCTTTCTGATTTCATTAAATGACACTTTTGTTTCAAATACACTAATGGTATTTATTATTGTTCATCCCAATCACAGACACAGGACAAATACCTGCAAGTAAAAAAATCCCAGGAAGAACAAACTTGAACATGAGTTTACCTGAGACAGAAGAAAATCCTGTAATTCTTGCTCTTGATGGGACAATGTAATAACTCTTCCATCTCTGTGCACTACCCTGATCTGCTCAATTCCAATGTTCAGCTGTAGCTGAATGGATCTTTTAAACAAAAAGATACAATCTGTATATTTATTGAAAAATCATCTAGAAGCTGGCAGTTCACAACTATATTAATAAAGAGATTCTAATTATAAATAAAAGTCACTTTTAAAAGCATCTTACACACACACATGCTAAAGAACAATCCAATAGGAAGCTATCATGTTACATCCCCATGTTCTTGATTAGGACACTGAGGGGGAAAACAGCTTCTGTTTGAATAAAAATGAAACCTTTAAAGGTTGTTTGTTAAGTTCTATTTTTAAAATAATTTTGGTTAATTTAGAACAGTGGATTTTTGCTTATCATCAGAGATCAGATGACATAATATGTAGCCTCTCTCCGCAAGCTAGTTCTATTCTTGTCAATATCAATCCCACTCTAGCTCAAGAGCAGAATCCCATAAATTGCAATTCCCTGCCAACTTAAAAGAACAAAGCCAGCAGAGGGTGAACACCCAGTACAAGCCACATGGGACTCATCTGTGATCTCAACAAATTCAGGGTCACCCAATGTAGCACACAATGGAGGACTTACCTGCATGGCAATTGGAAAAAAAGTAACTAAACCAGTTTTAATTCATGCCTTTAATTATTTCAGTGCAAATCTGTGTGTGGGATACAATTCTGAAATATAAATGTCTGTTCTGGTGCAAGTCTGGGTATAGTGTGGCAAACTGCCGACTTCCCCTTGGTGGGTCTCGAACTTTACCTTCTCTTCCTGGGCCAGGGCGCCCCCAACTACCCCATCTCCCCTGACTGTAGAGGAGCTTTGTCTCCTGGCCTGGGAGGGAACCTTCTCCTCCAGCTGCTCCAAACCTTCTGGCAGCTTTGCCTATGTTTGTTCCCCCCTCATCCTTTAGGGAAGGCAGGGTTTAAATACACCTGGCCTGGCCCTTCATTGGGGCCATGTACATCTAATCACCCTGCTTTGCTTTCTCTTCTGCCTGCAGGGCAGAGGGTTTTTAACCCTTTAGGGCCCTCTGGCCTGACTTTTATCACAATAGACATTTGTATTACAGAACTGAATGTCCACACACACAATTGCACTGAAATAACTAAACGTGTGATTTACAAGTTATTTTAGTTCCAGTTTTTGTACAGACAAGCCCATAGATTTTAACAAGGTTGCAGCTCTTGGTTCAGAGGGTTAGCAGTTTCTCTGCCCTACTAATGTATAAGTGGAGAAAAGCATTTTAAAGACACTTTTAGTAATCAGACCCAACATTTGACTCTTCCCCTAAAGGAATACTGTCAAAGTTAACCATTTGAAGAAAAAGGTAATATCTACGTACTAAACTCCTACATTAATGAATATTTTTGCTACAGAAGGTAGACAGCTTTTTAACTTTAGGGTTTCTCTTCTGAAAGTTGTTTTGGCAGAAGTGAATGTTGCTTTTAAATCAAGTTTCTCTCAAGCTATGTAAAATTTAATTTATTATTTTCTCTCATTTTTTGCAAACACATTAGCATTCCATGCTTGAACACCTACAGCAAAACACAAATAATGGGCTCACGTTGGCCTATCTGAAGTTGGATTGGATCTCATAGGAACAGCACAATGTTACATGCGCTCAGTCACCATAGCAAAGACAACTCTTCTACCTATTTAGGTAGAGAATATTTCAGTTTTCATACTTACTTGCATATTTGTTCATAACCTTGGGAAGTTATTAGAACTTTGACACTGGATTCATAAACATCATTTATGTTTGACCAATGGGCCTGAATCTGTGGATCTTCAATACGACTAGCTAAGCTGTCAATGGTTTGAGCAGTTCTAAAAAACAAAAAACAGAGGTAAACCATACCCATGGTAATTTACAATTGCCACAATCTTTTTTCCAAGTGAGGACAGGAAAGTGAGCAGACAGTGTGATATAGCAGATACTGTGAAGTACACTTGTGAAATAAGTTTTAAAATAAACTTAAGTTTTATAACACCTAAAGCTATGTTTATTTGCATAATAAAGTGAGCAGTTTGGGCACACACAAGGACATCAGCATTGTTTTGGAGCCTGAATTGCAAAGGAAGCGTATCTGTTTATACTTTACATGCACCCCCAAAGAAAGTCTTAAACGTAAGTCAGCATATAAATCAGCTATGTGTTTTTCCACAGTGTACAGAGGAAAATACTGAAAGACTGATGTAAGTGCCTTCGTTGAAGCAGAGACATTTACATTGTAATGTTTTGATTGAACTTTCTGTGTTTGTATTTTATAGGTGTCACTGTACTTACATACTTGAAGATGGGATTTTTAACCTTAAATATTAGGAGCCAGTAAAATTTAGAAAAGCATTCTGGAACAACAACAACAGTAATACATTTTGGGAACATTTCCAAAAATTAATTCACAGCCTGTGTGGAACACAAAATATGTTAGCTTTTAATCAAGAATAGCTTGTGCACATACCTGCGCCTCAGGAAGATGTGTTTTGACTGTTTAATGATCTTTTCCAGAAGCCCTTCACTTGGTTGTAAGGAGCTGATGTCATTTTTATCAAAAGCCTGAGGTCCTGCCATTCTCATTCTCTTATGGCCAAATGGTGCACTAGCTGGATGTGGCATCATCGTAGAACTCAAGGTTTGCTTATGGAACTGCAACAAAGAAGAGCTGTTAGACGGAAGGACTGAAGGAGAAGTCAACAAAACTCAAGTGTTTGCTCTTCTAATACATCTGGCTAACAATTATAATAATACACTGCTTTAGCTATTTTAGACTTGATTCTGACCAACATGGAGGAGTTGGTTGCGAAACTGACGGTGGAAGTCAATTTGCATGAAAGTGATCATGAGATGATAAATTTTATAAGTCTAAGGAAAGCAAAGAGTGATAGCATCAGAATAAGGACAATGGACTTTGAAAAAGCAGACTTGAACAAACTCAGAACTGGTAGGAAGGAAAGATAGGAAGAATAGTAAGAGGCCATTATGACTCCATCAAGAGCTTTTCTATGACCAGAAAATCAAAAAGGAATCCTACAACTAAGTGAAAACATGGGTGAATTGCTAAGGAGGAGTACAAAAGAATAGCACTAAATAGTAGGGACAAAATCAGAAAGGCTAAGGCACAAAATGAGTTACACCTAATAAGGGACATAAAGGCAATAAGAGGTTCTTCAAATACAGTAGGAACAAGAGAAAGATGAAGGAAAGTGTAGGTCCTCAACTCAGAGGGAAGAGAAAGTAAATAACTGAGGACATCAAGAAGGCTGAGGTGTATAATGCCTATTTTACTTCAATCTTCACTGAAATGGCTCATGGCGACCAAATACTCAATGCAATTAGTTTTAACAACAAGGGAGAAGGAATGCTAGCCAAACTATGTGAAGAACAGGTTAAAGATTATTTAGATAAGTTAGATGTATGCAAGTCGATAGGATCTGATGAAATTCATCCAAAGGTACTTAAGGAACTAGCTGAAGCAATCTTGGAACCATGAGAAATTATTGAGAACTCACGCAGAATAGATGAGGCCTAAAGAAAGGCAAACATCGTACTTATGTTTAAAAAGGGGAACAAAGAGGATTTAGAGAACTACAGACCAGTTAGTTTAAAAATTTGTTCCAGTATCTTTCCAGGTATTGAAGTTAGGCTATCAGTTTATAAACACCAGAAGATAAGGAATGGCCAGAACGGATGAGTCAAGAACAAATCATGCCAAATCAACCTAATTTCCTTCTCTGACAGGGTTACTGCCCTACTTGATATGGGAGAATCAGCAGATGTGATATCTAGATTTTAGGAAGGTTTTTTATGATCCCACATGATAGTCTCACAAGCATACTAGGGAAATCTGGTATACATGAAATTACTATAAAGGTGGGTGGTACAACTGGTTGAAACACTGCAGTCAAAGAGCAGTTATCAATAGTTTGCTGTCAAACTGGGGTCCCACAGGGGTTAGTTGGGTGTACAATTCTATTCAATATTTTCATTAATGACTTGGATAATGAAGTGGAGAATATATTTATAAAATTTGTGGATGACACCAAGCTGGGAGGGGTTGCAAGCACTTTGGAAGACAGGATTAGAACTCTAAATTTGACAAATTGGAGAATTGGTCTGAAATCAAGATGAAATTCAATAAAGAAAAGTACTTCACTTAGGAAGGAAAAAAATCACATACATAATTACAAAATGGAGAATAACTGGCTAGGTGTTAATACAAAAATTCTGGAAGTTATAGTGGCTCACAAACTGAATAAGAGTCAATGTTATGCAGTTGTGGAAAATGCTAATATTCTGGGGTGCATTCATTGGAGTGTCATATATAAGATCTGGAAGATAATTATCCCGCTCTATTCAGCACTGGTGAGACAGCTGGAGTACTATGTTCAATTCACACTTAGAAAAAGTCCACAGGAGAACAACAAAAATGATAAAAAGGTTTAGAAAGCTCGACCTATCAGGAAAAAATTTTTAAAAATTGAGTGTGTGCAGTCTTGAGAAAAGATGACTAAGGGGGTGGACCTGATAAATGTCTTCAAAATACGTTAAGGGACTGTTCTAAAGGACAGTGAACCGCTGGTTCTCCATGTCCACTTAAAGAGGTACAAGAAATAATGGGCATAACCTACAGCAAGGGAGATTTAGTTTAGATATTAAGAAACACTTTCTAACTATGAGTGTAGATAAGATCTGAAATAGGCTTCCAACCGAGGCTGTGGAATCCCCATCATTGGAGGTTTTTAAGAACAGGTTGGACAAAACTGCCAAGGATGGTGTAGGCTCACTTGATGCAGGGGGATGGACTTGATCACCCCTCAAGGTCTCTTCTTGCCCTACATTTCTACAATTCCTAGAAATTGAAAAATATGCCTACAAGTGCACAAGAATTGGATAGATGATGGAGGAGGCACCATCAGGTATAGCATCTGGAACTACTTTTAACTTATTAAAGAAGATGCTCTTACCAATTTATTTTATTATTTTTATGTGAGTAGCACCTAGGGAAGCAATCAGGATCAGAGCTTCGCTGTATGAGGTGTTCTACATACAAAATAAGTGACCAACCCTCCTCTGAAGAGCTCACTCTTTTTACAGATGAGGAACTCAGAAATTAAATGACTTATCTGAAAATCTGCAGCAGAGCTGGAAACTGAAACAGAACTTCATGAATCCCAGTCCATTACTCTAACCACACATCTCCCGTGTCCACAGCAACTCTGCTTCTTCAAGATTGCCTGCACGGAACCATGCTGTAGGAGATGCACACACCCTGGGCATATGATCTCAGAACTTTCTAAGTACTGTTCTTTAAGGCTATACATGGACTTGTGCCCCCTTTGTCCCAAAGGGGCCACAGCATCAAGCATGATGCAGCTCCTTCTACAAAATCAAGAATTTATAGTAAGACTAAAGAACAGTGAAACAGAGAAGTGGAAAGAATGATCTCAAAGAACCACAATTATGGTAACTGTTCTTTAAGAATGGCCTGCATGATCCATGCTTCTGAAATGAGCTTCCAACCTAGAGGCTACATCCAGGAAACAATATCCCATGAATTCCTGGTATCAGCTTTGCATACATGAACAATGGAGACATTTCTCAGACGTGCAACAGAGGCTGCCTTACATTGGTGGGTAGAAAATGACTGGCCTCTGGTGGTATTATAGTAGTATGACATGCTCTGAGACTATAAATGGGAAATAAGAGAACTTCAATGTTTAACTAAAAATGCATTACCTCTCTAATGAGCTGATGCAAATTGTGTTCCAGAACATAAAGGTGATCCTCTGGACTTTGTTTTTCAGAAGCAGCTTTTTGGGATTTCTTATCATTAGAAGAATGACACAAGGAAATAGACAACTGCAAACCTGTATAAAGCAAATGAAAAGCAAAAACACTGTCAACTTTTAAATTCTAATAAGTAGAAACAAGCCAGGATACTTTTTTCTTCTCTTCTTTTTTATCCCCTTTCAGAATCATTAGCTTTGCAATCAATGTTAATTGTTTCAGAGAAATTCCAACGATCATGTTACACTGTGCAAAACTGAAAAGAAAATCTGATTATTTTGCCAATCTGTAATTCAAGATATAATTAATAAAATGCTCAGGGATCAACTAGTGACTTAATAGATTTTTTTCCTTTATAATTTCTATGTTTCTATCAAGTGAAAAAAGGGAAGTCTGCTAAGAGTGAGACTCTGCAGTATACTTAAGAATGTAACAGTGGCCATACTGGGTCAGACCAATGCTCTCTCTAGCTCAGTATCCTATCTTCCAACAGTGGCCAATCCCAGGTACTTCAGAGAGAATGAACAGAACAGGTAATCAAGTGTTCCATCCCACTGCCCATTTTCAGCTTCTGGCACATAGAGGCTAGGGACACTTGAGAGCTGGTTTTGCATCCCTGCCCACCTGGGCTAATAGCCAGTGATGGACCTATCCTCCATGAACTTACCTAGTTCTTTTTTGAACAATGTTGTAGTCTTGGCCTTCACAACATCCTCTGGTAAGGACTTCCACAGGTTGACTGTATACTGTGTGAAGAAATACTTCCTTTTGTTCACTTTAAACCTGCTGCCTATTAATTTAATGTGGTAACCCCCTAATTCTTGGGTTATGAGAAAGCATAAACAACACTTCCTTATTTACTTTCTCCACACCAGTCATGATTTTATAGACTTCTATCACATCCCCCCTTAATCATCTTTTTTCCAAATTGAAAAGTCCCAGTCCTATTAATCTTTCCTTCTATGGGAGCTGTTCCACATCCCTTATTTTTGTCACCCTTTTCTGTACCTTTTCCAATTTCCATACATCTTTTTTGAGATGGGGCAACCAGATCTGCATGCATTATTCAAGATGTGGGAGTAACATGGATATATGAAGAAGCAGTATGATATTTTCTGTCTTATTATTTATCCCTTTCCTAATGATTCCTTACATTGTTAGCTTTTTTGACTGCCGCTGCACATTGAGTGGATGTTTTCAGAGAACTATCCACAATGGCTCTAAGATCTTTCTTGAGTGGTAACAGCTAACTTAGACCCCATCATTTTATATGTATAGTTGGGATTATGTTTTCCAAAGCGCACTACTTTGCATTTATCAACGTTAAATTTCATCCACCACTTTGTTGCCCAGTAACCCAGTTTTGTGAGATCCTTTCGTAACTCTTTGCAGTCTGCTTTGGACTTAACTATCTTGAGTAGCTTTGTATCATCTGCAAATTTTGCCACCTCACTGTTTATCCCTTTTTCCAGATCATTTATGAATATGTTGAACAGTACTGTTGGAGGCTCAGTACAATCTGAGTTGCTTGATCACTGTCCTATAGACCTAGCATAGCTTCAGTTGCTTACTTGGCTATTCTGACCCCTGTAGCACGACATCTTTCAGTTGGCAGAGATGTCAAGGTCTACTCTGTAACCTTATAGATATCTCAGTTTCTGCATATCACAGCACACAATAAGACAAAATACAGATACTGTATGCTTGCAGCTGCATATAACGGTGATGGGAACAAGAAGTTATCCTTGCGTGTCTGGGGGTACACTGTTTCATTGCCAAGGGGCATGCTTTTACACCAGCCCTCCTATCTTCGGATGTTTTGATGACCCCAATTATCATGGTGAGAATGGAATGTAGTTAAGGGTGGAAACCCAATGTAGGTAATTAGCATATATGAAGAGAGATAATTACGTGAAGATTGCTTAAGGAAGGGTATAAGAAATCACCACTTAGATAAAGGGGGGCATTCCATCAACAGCTGACTCCACGGGGAATGCTGCTGGTTGGACCAGAGGATCCACTGACTCCCTGGCAGGGCCCCTCAAGAAAGCCATTCCTGTATACAGCCTTCTGAATAACTGCTTAGCTCTCCAGACTTAGTGAGCATGATATATTGCAGTTAATTTTAGGCTTTGTATCTAACTAGTATATTTATAGAAAATCTTGCACATTAAACCTCATTGATCTGCAAATCGGATGTCACACTGGTATCCAAACTGATCACAAAGTGTCCAGTATGAACAAGTACTGGTTCCAATACAGACCCGTGGGACCACTGTTTACCTCTCTGCACTCTGAAAACTGACCATTTATTCCTACCCTTTGTTTGCTATCTTTTAACCAATGACTGATTCAGGAGGGGACTTTCCTTCTTATCCCATGACTGCTTACTTTCCTTAAGAGTCTTCGGTGACAGGCTTTCTAAAAATCTAAATGCACTAGATCCACTAGATCACCCTTGTCCATGCTTGTTGACCCCCTTAAAGAATTCTAGAAGATTAGTGAGTCATGATTTCTCTTTACAAAAACCATGTTGACTCTTCAACAAATCGTGTTCAGCTAGGTGTCTGATAATTTTGTTTTTACTATAGTTTCAATCAATTTTCTATCCTCCAACCATCTGGTACAGAATTTGATTTAAAGAATAGGTCACATATCCCCCCGATAGTAGTTCTGCAATTTCACATTTGAGTTCCTTCAGAATTCTAGGGTAAATACCATCTGGTCCTGATGACCTATTGCTGTTTAATTTATCAATTTGTTCCAAAACTCCTCTAATGACACCTCAATTTGCCACCAAAAAAGAATGGGAACCTCCCTCACATCTTCTGCCGTGAAGACCAATGCAAAGAATTGATTTAGTTTCTGCAATAGTCTTAGATCTTCCTTGAGTGCTCCTTCAGCATCTTGATCACCCAGGAGCCCCACTGGTCGTTTAGCAGGCTTCCTGCTTCTGATGCACTTAAAAATTTTTTTTGCCGTTACTTTTTAAGTCTTTGGCTAGCAGTTTTTCAAATTCGTTTTTGTCCTTCCTAATTATATTTTTACACTTGAACTCTGGCAAGTGATGCTCCTTTATATTTTCCTCAAAAGGATTTAACTTTCACTTTTTAAAGGATGCCTTTTTGCCTCTAACTACTTCCTTTACTTTGTTGTTTAGCAACAGTGACACTTTTTTGGTCCTCCTATGTTTTTTAATTTGGAATATATATTTAAATTGAGCCTCTATTAGGTGTCTTTAAAAAGTTTCCAGGGGATTTCACTTTTGGCATTATACCTTTTAGTTTTGCTTTAACTAACTTCCTCATTTTGTGTAGTTCCCCTTTCTGAAATTAAATGCTAGCATGGTGGACTGCTTTGGTGTTTCCCCCCCAGCAGGTACGTTAAATTTTATTATGTTATGGTCACTATTACTAAGTGGTTCAGATATATTCACCTCTTAGACCAGATCCTGTACTCCATTTTGGTCTAAATCTCCCCTTGTGGGTTCCAGGACTAGCTGCTTCAAGAAGCAGTCATTTAAGGTGTCAAAAAACTTAAGCTCTGCATTGCATCCTGAGGTGACATGTACCCAATCAAGATGGGGATAACTGAAATCCCCTATTAAGTTTTTTTTATTTTTATAGCCTCTCTGGTCTCTGAGCATTTTACAGTCATCACCATCACCATTCTGGTTGGGTGGTTGGTAATATATCCCTCCTGCTATATTCTTGTTATTCAAGCATGGAATTATCATCCATATCCATAAAGATTCTATGGCACAGTGTGGCTCATTTAAGATTTTTGCTTCATTTGACTAAGTTTTCTTCCATATATAGTGCCACTCCCCCATCAGTACGACCTATTCTGTCCTTTCGATATATTTTGTACCCTGGTATTAGTCCCCCATTCACTAACCTCATTCCACCAAGTTTCTGTGATGCCTATTACATCATCTTCATTTAATATGAGGCACTCAAGTTCACCCATCTTAGCATCTGAGATCCCCTTCCCCACTGGGCAGAATCCCCTAAGCCCCACCACCCCGCTGCAGGGTGGAAGCGCTGAGCTCCCACGTGGTCTGGTATGCGGGGAGAGGGAGCTCTGAGAGCCACTCTAACTGTAAAAGAGCCACATGTGGCTCATGAGCTGCAGTTTAGCCACCCCTGGTATATAAGCACTTAAACTGTCACTGTTTAGCTGCCTACCATTATGTAATGTAACTGAATGGGACTCTGTCCTTTGACTGTTTCTCATCAGATCCTAACTGTATTTTATCATCTTCTGCCCTCTCCTCCTTACTAGGATATAGAAAATCTCCATTAATAGATCTTCCCCCAAGGGATCTCTTTGTCTGAACCACATGCTCCTTTGCTCCTTGCAGCTTTCCCTCAGCCCTTAATTTAAAAACTGCTCTATGAACTTTGTGTGTGTCAGAAATCCAGTTCCATTTTTGGTTAGGTGGAGCCCATCCTTCCTGCATAGGTTCTCCCTTTCCCAAAAGGTTCCCCAGTTCCTAATAAATCTAAACCCCTCCTCCCTACACCATTGTCTCATCCACACTTTGACCCTACAACTGTCTAATTAGCCCTGTGCATGGAACTGAAAGCATTTCAAAGAATGCTATCATCGAGATCCTGGACTTCAATCTCTTACTTAGCAACCTAAATTTAGCTTTCAAGATCTCTCGCCTATCCTTTCCTATGTCATTGGTACCTACATGTACCACAACCACCAGCTTATCCCCAGCATGACACAAGTCAGTTTATATGTCTAGAGAGATTGTAGGAAGGTGCAGGGACCTTCCCCAGCGGCTGGGCCCCCAGAAGGGCCGCCGCCCCAAACACAACCGCCCCAGGACTTAAACCCCCTGCCTGCACGTCAACCCAGGAGGCAGACCGGGATAGGCCCGACCAACTGGCCAATCCCCTCCATAGAGGGCGGGACTTCCCCCAGGGACCCAGGGATAAAAGGCCGGGCCCGCCGCTCAGTCACAGGCAGACAGCCAGCGGGTACAGACGGGCCCTCCCGCCAGCTGCAGCTCTGGCCTGAGCCCAGCCGGGCTGAGGCCCAGCATAGGGCCTTCTCTGAACCCAGGGGCTGGGAGCGGCCCTACCGCTCAGGGCCGGACGACTGGATCGAACCCCCGGATACCAGGGAGTGGGACGAGCCCCGGGACCCTCTGGGGTCGGAACCCCCTCCTGAGGCAGGTCGTGACCTGGACGAGTTGCCCGCCGCAGCACCCCCGGAGGCGGGCCCCGACTCGGAGGAACTGCCCGAAGCCGGAGTACCCCCAGAATCCTGCGACCTGGAGGAGTTGCCCCTCGCTGAGGAGCTCCCCGACCTCCCGCCTGCCAACGAGGAGGGCCTGCTGAATCTTCCCCGAGCCGTCTACCCTACAGACCACGAGGAAGGAGGTACCTGGGACGGGAGGGGAGGAAGTAGCCCAGGGGGCAGCCCGGACTGGGGCTGCGGCCAAAGGCCTGCCACCGCTAGTGTGTTGCGGGAGGACCCCGCCGGCACAGTGGCAACGCCTCTGCCACTGTTAGGGCCCTGGGCTGGGACGCAGTGGAGTCGGGTGGGCCTGCGTCCCCCTCCCCCTTTCCCTTTGTCCTCGGCGAACCTCACGACCTCTCCTCCAACCCGGCACTAGACCGCTTGCTCGCCCGCCCTGCCAGGGGGGCCGGGGCGAAAGACC
>ML675641.1:8245638-8375144 GCA_007922155.1 Mesoclemmys tuberculata
GCTTGCTCGCCCGCCCTGCCAGGGGGGCCGGGGCGAAAGACCGCTTGTGTGACTAATTCCCCGTTTATTTTAGGAAGGTGCAGGGACCTTCCCCAGCGGCTGGGGCCCCGGAAGGGCCGCTGCAACCGGCGGTAAAGGACCGCCGGCCTACAGAGATCCACAATCTTCACACCCAGGAAAGAAATCATTTTCATATCACCCAATTCACCAACTATTATATTTTTTGAAGAAATCCAGAAAAATAATCTTCAAAAATAGAATCAGGGACACCCTCAGTAGGGATGGGGGATTCTCAAGGCAACTCAGAGCATAGAGGATGCTTTCAGAGTCCCCACATTGCTGGACCAGCCTGATTAAAGGGTATTAGACTCTATTCAGGTACATTAACACAAGTCAATCAGACTGTCCTGTAATCTCCCACAGACCTACCTCTGGAGAGAAGAGGGGCTAAAGAGTCTCAAATTAAAATCCCCACAAGGTGGTGCACTAGACTACCACAACTTTTGTTGTTGGTACCACTAGTATTGAAATAATACTACTACAAGTGCACCATGAGAGTCATTTTAAAAAAAACCAACATTTTAGTCAGAAAGATGCAGATTATGGCTGCCAGGGGAGTCTTAACAGTTTCCGGGGAAGTCTTTTAATCCAAGTCTTCATTCGGTATAAGTAAAGAACAAGGTGGTCAACTGACCGGCCTAAACTTTGATTTATATGACTTTTAAGTCTGAATTAAAAGAGACAATTCTCTGAATTCCACATTCCATGATAAGAGTTTCCCAAGATTTCTTACCTGGAAAAGGCTGGGAAATAATTTGGTTCTTCACAACAATGTGAGGAATTTGTGATTTAATTTGAACAGCTTCTCGAGACAGCTGAGCAAATATTTCTTTACATAAAAGAACGTTTTGTGCAGCCTCCAGTTTTGTCTGCCAGTGTGGAGCACCTGAAAAACAACCCATTTTATTAATTCAGATGTCAGCTGTTAAAGAATGATACCAGACGATAAGTGGAACTGAAAAATCTAGCCTATTATTCTCATCTGAGCTGAGCGGTGTTAGAATATTATCTCAATTATGTGAGCAAACACAATCACACTAGTGAATTTTAATTAAGCCTACATATGCATATTAACTATTTGTATTGCACTAGCGCCTAGGAGGCCCTGCTATGTTACGCTGAACACTGTATATACAGTTAACAGTCCCTGCCTCAAAGAAACTGCAAACTGAATAAGTATTTTAAAAACAATAAGTTTATACTTGTAAAATTAACCTGTGCATATTAAAATGGTAACGTTTTTGAAAAATCAGGCAGAAGTTTCAGTGTGGACTTCGAAGCCTTCAGTGAGGATTTAGAAGCCTAAAGTCTATTTTTGAAAATTTTGGTCTGAATAAATAGATGGGCCTTAAGCCCTGAATGCAAAGATTGCCATATGAGCTCAGACCAGTGGCCTTTCTAGTACAGTATCCTGTCTATGAGTGGCTAGCACCAAGTACTTCAGAAGAGAGTATAGAATCTCTGTAATGGACAGTTGTGGAATAACCTATCCATAGGTGACATTTCCTTCTAAGCCCAACACTCAGTGACTGGCTTCTGAAGAACGAAGACTTAGGTCTTAGTTTGAAATTGTGAAGGTCATTCACAAGAACATCCAGTCTTTTTTTAATCCTGCTAAGCTTTTAGATTCATTGATGTCTTATGGCAAAGAAATTCCACAGATTCCATAAGTATTATAAAAAACAACTTCCTTTTATCAGTTTTTAATGTATTGCCTTTCATTCCAACTGAATGCACTCCTCTGCTTGTGTTATAAGAAAAAGTATATAAGATCACCGAATTCACCTTCTCCATGCTTCAATAATTTCCCCTTATAATTGTCTCCTCACTAGATTTAACTCCCTATGTTTTCTCTCTCCATGCCTCTAGTCCTTTTTATTGATCACCTTTAAACCTCTTCTAAATCGTATTTGAGATTAAGTGGACAGAACTGACAATGATACTCCAGATGAGGGCATACCATCAATACACATAAACCACTGATATGTCAGGCAAACGGGAAAGTCAGTTCCAGCACTTAGCACTCCCCTCTTAAAATGCCATGCGCCGAAACGTTTAAATCTCAGAAACATGCAAATATGGACGTCAGCTGTCAAGAGACTGCCTCTTCCTGTGCACTGTCCTAAGTAGCCATGTCCCAGACCAGGCAGGACTTTATGGAGTAATATTAACATTTTTATTTGTACAGGCAGCTAATGCAGACCTTAAAAAACTGCTCCTTTCATCCAACACTACTAAATAAGTGGGTGGCTGCTGATGAACATTGCACCAGTTTTACTGAATATAAATTCCATTTAGCAAAGAATTTTTAGTAACTTGCAAATTTCAATATTTATTACATAAGCAAGTAACTCCAACTTTACTCCACAAAGACTATTTCATGTAGTTTTCTTTAATCCTACCGTGTTTCTTTTTGCCTTTAATTAATAGCAATGCAAAAGATTGAAGGGACACATTCTGTGTTCCCAATTTATAGATACCAACTAAATGCTATATTTACAGTAGAACCTCGATTTTAATGACCAGTTATAAACATTATTCTTCCCAACTGTGAGGTACGTGTGTGTAAAATCACATAACAAAAGTGATGTTGATGAAAAACAAGTCAATATGCCTTCACATCCCAAGGACTTTAATGCACTGGACATTGCTTTGCAGTGGATTGAAAAACAAGAAGAAATTGATGCACCACAACACTACTGTAATTTTATGAGCGCCTCAATCCCCAATTAGTTTGTAAAATAGGGGCTGTCATGTGTAAATATCACAAACTTGCGCTTAACAGTTTTGTAAATGGTTCGAGCTGACATCACATGCCTAAATCTAAATTTTGGCTTGAAACAGAATATTAAGTAAACTGAGTTACCATTAATAACTTTTTCAGGAAAAATTGAACTACATAAGCCACTTGATCTGCTTCCTTTTCTCCCTGCTGCTCCTCCCCTTCAAAAGCACGAATATTATACCTTGGTTCATCCTCTTGTATACTTGGAATATTTTTACACACACACACGCAAAAATAATTTGAGAAAAAGGTTTAAACTGAACCTATAAAGTGATTTTTAATTAACATCAAGATAGATGATTGACTCTCCTCCTAAACAAGTATGTAATTAACAGCTTTATTTCAGAATCTAAGCATATTGATTTGAGTCAAAGGAGTTTTAAACACCACCTTCAGCAGCATCATATACATATGTACATTTTGAAGGAGGTCACATTTGCAAAAGCTCATTTTGCATCTGTGTGTAGAATTTCAAGTAAACCAAGAAGGAGAAAAGTTATTTCTCTTTTGCTGTTCGTTTCAGGTACTACGCAAGTATTTCTCCGTAATATGATTCCCCCATTTAATGTTTAATGCAAACTGAATCCTTAAGACTAGAATTTAAAGAATGGAGCATAGCTGTACCTGCTTTCAATTTTGGCAGAGGTCTTTTAAAGAGGTTAACTGTGCCAAGGTCACCTATATCTGGAGCTTGTTTTTGAATCGAAACCTATACAAGAAAAGGAAAAAGAAAGTTATTTGGCTCCTGTTCTGTATTCCAACTACACAAATAGTACAGAAATTATACAAACTATTTTTGGCAAACCTTTATATAGGCTGATCCCTCTAAATCACTGGGAATTTGAACATCCAAAGCACAGTAATCCTCAGGTATCTTCTTATCCAGATCAATGTCTGTGTTTTTTATCACTTCAAATGTGCCATGATGAGGGAATAGGGATCCTAAAAAGGGAAGAGGAACATGCATGTCATAGAAAGTATCATGGAAACATCTAAAAACTTTCACAAGACAATGTTTTCATGGATCAGAAATCTTCTCATCTTTGCATCATGCAAGCAATATTGCTTACACCTGACTGACATTTTTTCTTGGGGGGAAAGTTCAGTTTAATGCCTTATTTCTACCCAATAATTGCCAATTTAAGAGGCTCTACATGATAGCACTAAGACCTTGTCTACACTAGAGATTACTTTGGTATAATTTACATCACTCAGTGATGTGAATCCACACCCGAGTGACGTAAGTTATGCCAACCTAAGCGCTGGTGTGGACAGCACTACGTTGGCTGGAGAGCTTCTCCCACCAACATAGCTGCTGCCTCTCACAGAGAAGGAGTTATTAAGCTGATGAGAGAGCTCTTTCCCATCAGCTTACAGTGTCTCCACGACAAGCACTATAGCAGTGCAGCTGCACTGCTGTAAGTACTGTAGAATAGATGTGGCCTCAGAAATACAGTAGAGTGACATGATCTAAGAACTGAGGGATATGGGTTTCTTTTTTTTTTTTGGAAGGGTGGGGAAGGTAGGAGAGAACGAGAGGGGAGTTGTTGGCTTAACTGTCGCAGTGTCTGTGATTTTGCCAGCAGGGGACATTGCACCTGAACATTTTACTCTGCATTCAAAATGATCATAACATGTTTCCATATAATGCTTAAAACTCTTTGGATTAGGATTTTAGACGGTATAATAAAGTGAATCTCCCAATTTGTCATGGTGATGCTCAATTCTCCTTTAGACCACGAACACTTACACAAGGGCTTAACTTTAAGCACATGTATACTCATTGATTTCAAATGGGACTACGCATCTGTGAAGTTCAGCACTTGCTTAATTACTTGCTAGATCAAGACATTAGGACAATATTAACCTTGTAGAAAACCACACAACCAACCAACCACCTTTTGTATATTGTACTATAATTCTTTCCCAGGATATAGTACGTAATATGTTCCATTCAATAACATTTATAATCACTCATTTAATACTTTGTAAACCACACTTTAGTACTGGAAAGTCAGTACTTTGGAATATGGGGATTGTGTATCAATTTAGAAAAGAATAAAAAATGTGACCAATATATCTTTTAAAAAAATTTACAGAGCAAATCGAGGCATTAGAAATCAACAATGAAGAAAAACTACTATTCATCTAACTCACCCCACTACAGGATTGTTCCTTAAAGTACCTTTTATAGTGCTCCAAACAGTCTACTTTTAATGTACCAAAAGCGATGCAGCTTTATCACCATCTTTGGAATCTGACTCTCAAGATGTTTCTCCTGGTATTAAATGTTCCTTCACGTAACTCTTATTTATAGTATTTCACCACTTCAATAATTCCTAACTTTGTGTTTACAGTTAACCATCTAAAATTGTTTAATGAAAACCAGATTTAAGATTCATTCTCAGTAACTGGTGACTTGCCATACCTGCACTTCTGTAGCTCAGGTCCCCAAGGATTTTGTCTCCCACTTTCCTCAACTTCCAGTGCTGTCTCAATCTCAAGAGCTCAGAGTTGAAATCTCGTTGTCGTTTATTTTCCTGGTTTTCTGCAACTGATTTGGATAACCTTTCTGCTCCTTTCAACAGGATTTGGGCTGCTCCAGCTAGGGACTTCTTCTTTGAAATTAACTGTAAAGTCTGAGGATTCTGGAAACACAAAAATACATTCCAATTTTGAACTGTTGTAAATATTGTTAATGTTTAAACAAACCTTCACAGTTCTAATTACTGGAAACTGGTGGTGACTAAAACTTATCTGCTGGGCTATTCGGGAACTTACTTTGAAATTAGTTTCAGGCTGCCGTGACACCACCCTAACTGAATGCTTGTTGGCGCTCTCTGCAGATACATCAATGAGACTGGGCTACCCTCTCTCCCCTTGAAGTGGTCCCTCTAGTTGAAAGATGAGGCATTGTAGTAGGGCAGCATGGGGAGGCTTGCACCAGGCCAGTGGTTCTCAAACTTTTTGTATTCCTGACCCTTTTCACACGGCAAGCCCCTGACCCTTATGGGTGCCCCCTCATTGCCCAAGCCCTCAGGGGTGCCCCTGCTTCACCCCTGGCCCTTGTGGGCTCCCCATTTCCCCTTCACCCCTAACCCCTGAAACCTCTCCTTCACCCTCCTAGGGAAACTGACCTGCATGCATAGAGTGGCTGGTGTTGCTGCTTGCTCCCCTCACCAACACTGCTCCTCCATGCACCCCTAGGCAAGGGAAGAGAGCAGCAGCTCCTGATGCTCACCTCACAGCACAGCCCAAGTGGGGAAAGTGACCTAGACGTAGGGAGCCCTGGCATTGCTCCTCGCTCCTACCCCACCCCACCCTCCTAGGGGGGCACAGAGGAATGGTGGGGGTGGGTGAGCAATGTGTGTGTCACCACTCACCCCTTTCCCTCCATGTTCCTCTGCCGGGAGGAAGCAGGGAGGCTCACAGCCCCACGCCTTGCTGGGGCCAGGGCTCACAGCTCTAGGGTTGGTGGCGCTCCGAGCTCATAGGCCTGTGCCTGGCCAGGACCCTCACATAACCACTGGGGTCATGACCTCCCAGTTTGAGAACAAATGCACTAGGCTACACCTGTTTTGTGGTTATGTAAAAAGTCCCAGTTGAATGGACTCTTCAGTATTAAACATTAAGATAGTTTGTACCTGCTTTGGAGGAAGCGGCTCCTGCACAACTGGATCCAGAGTCATGAATTTTTTATCCTTGACAATGCTGAGAACATCATAGAGCACACACATCTCAGTCAAGGCACCTCTTAAATTGTTTCTTACTGAATCCCAAGGCCAAAGAGATGGTTGAAACTTTACCAATCCTAAAGCACAAAAACAAAATAGTTTTATATTCCAGTAGCAAACAGACTGGTCCTTAAACTAAAGGCAGAGCATGAATAGCCTGCAAATCATCAGAAAAATCTGCATTTTAAAATATATCTTTTGTTTACATAAGTGTGAGTATGTTAAACGTCCTCCTCTGTGCCTAATCCAGAGAGAATAAGAGTTTTATAGCCCCAGCTAGAGAATCTTAGCTCTTCAGCTCAAGCTTTTTACTCTGGAGTCCCCAGTGCAGTGTTTCTCAACCTTTTAAGTAGCAAGTACCCCCTAACCTCTGAAAATTTTAATAAGTATCCCAACATTCAGTTTTCCATGGGATTTATTATTTACAGAGTAATGTGAGCCATATATTGGAAGAAGGGCTAAGTATACAGGACAGATATCAGATCTAGTGTGGATAGGGTTACCACCTTTACACCAGGGGTGCACAACTCAACTATGTACCTGAGCTAGAGGTGATGTTGGCCAAAGCTAGGAGGCTTTGAGCGGCATGCCAATGCTGGGGAATATAAAGTGCTGTGCCAAATTTTTTGCCATAGATTTGAGAGGAGAAAGGAGTGAGAGAAAGACAGGGAAGGAGGGTGAGAGAGAGAGAGAAAGAGACAGGCAGGAAAAGAGGGCAATGGGTGAAATCTGGGGCTGTCATAGTTGTTAATTTCACTGCTCAGCTACTTGTACCACAGTTGAGAAACTATGCCCCAGTGCATTGGCCAAGTCATATAAAGAGAAGCTTGCTCAGGATTTGAACTGCTCTGGGCCTCGGATGCACAGACGAGTAGATCACAGATACCCGCAGTTAGGCTTTGACCAGTACATTTCTCCCAGAGAAGAGTTATGACAAGTTTGGTCAGCTCCTGAGGCTAGAATGTACTTTACACAACATTCAACGTAGACCACACCATCCCCAGGCTGCTGGGCTGCGGACGCCAGTGGTCCAAATACACAGGCTCAGGCAGGGCAACGTCACACGAGCTGCCGGACTCTGTGTTTAGCCTGCCGACGTCTTGTTTAGTCCCCAAATGGCATTTCCGTTTTCAGTGGAACCGGTCCATGGCACCCGCCCTACCCGCTGTCCCACGCAGGTGGGCCCACGAAGGATCCCTAGCCACTGCGGCGTGGTTCCACGTAACGGCGCAGGGGGTGTCCCAGACAGACAGACGGCGCACGGATCAGCCCGGCAGCCCCCGTTTTCTCGCTCACCCTCCTCGTCCTCGGCGTCCCCGGGCGCGGCCCAGTCGCGGGCCTGCTGCGCGCCCGGCGGCGGCTCGTCCTCCTCGGAGCCGGAGCCCTGGCTGAAGTCGATGCGCTGCGCCAGGCGCGCCAGGTTCTGGGACATGGAGAGCGGCTGCAGGTAGGTCTCGCTGCCGTCCAGCCCCACCTCCTGCACCTGCTTCTCGCTCGCCGACTCGATGCTGATCCGCACGGCCGGCGCCCCCGCCATCTTCCCGGGGCTCGGGGCGCCGCTGGCCGCGGGAGAGAGCCGGCGACGAGCGCGGAGCTCGCCTCAGCGGACGCGCCCGGCCGAGCATGCGCATAAACGCTACGGGCACCGGCCCGGGACATACCACATCGGGGCGTGGCCGCCGCCCGAGAGGGAGGGGGAGCCTGGGGTTCGGCTCTTTCCGGCCGCGCTTCGGGTGAGTTCGGAACGGGGGCGGGAAAGCAGAGAGAGGCTGCGCCTGGGGCGGTGGGTGGGGCTAGAGCAGGCTGGGCTGGGCCTCGTCCGCAGCTGGCCGGCCCCACGTGCGGCGGGCACAGACAACCCAGAGCGAGGCTGACATCTGTCAGGTCATGTCAGCCCTGCCTGGGCGCGCGCCTGCAATGCCCCACGCGGCGGCAGCGCACGAGCTAGGCTCGGGCGCCCACCCGCAGCACAGCGCCTGGCGGCCAGCCGGCTGCAGCGGGGAGCGGCCGGGGATGCGCAGCCCCCGCTCACAGACAGCAGCGGCTGCTCACACTCTGCACACTTTTTTTTTTTGCACCAAGGGGAAAGATCTAAGTTTCAACACAGGAGGCCTGGGCTCCCCTGTAGCGTTAGGCTGACAAGTCCGGCTTATGTCCCCCTAATTACAGCTGTGTCTGCACCACAGCCTTGCTCTACCTGCTGTAGGTGCCCTGCTGCACCGCCATCACTGCACCGCCCCGAGAGGCATAGGGCATATGTAAGTCTCCTGAGGGTGACACCATTTCTGTCTAGACACTCAGGTTGCTTAGATCAGTGTAAGCCGTCATTCTTGTCAGCCTGGGGCAGGTCAGTTCTGGCTCCTTGCTCCGAGGTGAGCTGCTGCTCCCCTCAACGTTCCCCTCAGGAGCCCAGCAGCTGCCTGTGCTCCAGGCACGGAGCTCCCCCAGGGAAGCCGAGAGCTTGGACTGAACAGCTGCACAGCCCACCAGGGTGCCCCTCTTTAGTCAGCAGAAGCACTCCTGCTGAGGATGTGCCCCCTCAGCAGGCAGAGGACAGTGTGCACACGAACTGCTGCATTAATTACTGGGGGGGCTGTAAGTCAACGTAAGTTGACTTGTTTGTAGTGTAGACAGGCCCTGAATTGCTGAGACACACACAGGGCTGGGGTATGGGAAGCAAGCAGTCAGGGTGCTGAGTGGATTGCGGCTGTTTCTTGGCATTTTCAGACCACCCCAGATCTGTAGGCTCTTCCTGCCATGTACACAACTAGCCCAGAGCACTTTGAAGTGGAGGCCCTGAGATTTCATAGACACCTATGCTAGCAGCAGCAAAGCCACATCATTGGCCATACTTGGTCATTTGTCCTTCAGAGGGGAAAGTGAGTTACAAGATACAGAGTAGGAGTTAATGCTATGCAAAGCAGTTTTCAGCAGCCAGTGGTGCAGGTTTGCTAGAAAATTGTTCACAAATGCTGCTTGACAGCTTCACCTACTCTCTTTTCAGCTACCTGTACTATCTCAAGGCCTAGATCATGTTTGATATTCTCTTCATTTCAATTAACACACCATATACAAGTTGTTGTACTAGATGCAGTTGTCCACCTGTCACAGTCTGGGAAGTATTTGGCTTTAAGTCATATGCATGTTAGTGATTTATACATGTCATACTTTTAGCACATAGCAGGTAGGATATTAAAAATATTAAATACACTTCACATCTACACTTTTGTATTGTGTTTTTGCTACAAGACACAAAGAAAAATATAACGCAACTCATGAAATTTTAAGTAACTCCTAATCAAGGTTTATTCACAGCTTAGAGATTTCTCACTTGACAGCAAGTAAGACAGTTTCAATTCAATTCAGTAAAATTTTATTGGTAGGGTAAGTAATAGAAATATCATCAGTATAAAGGAAAAGAATGCTGACAAAGTGCTCCTGTACTTCATCTTTGTTCAAAATTAGATACAAACAGGCTGACCCTCCAATGCGCCCAGTGTAACTCCACTCACTTCAGTAAAGATACTCCTGATTTACACTGGTATGAGAAAAGGATAGAGCACAAAAGGTATTGAGGCAAGACCTGGCCCCCAAAAGATTATCTATAGAAACCTTTGTGCTTTATAAGAAATTATAATTGCTGGCCTGTATTTGCTTCTTTGACCTTAATATGACACTATTCTTACTAACAAGTTAAAAGAGTTGCTAAAACTCCCTAACTAACACTGACCCAGTGATGTCCCAATCTCCTCTCAATAACATTCATTCAGCACTATCACAATCACCCTTTCTGACCCCAGGTCAGTGGCTTCTTAGAAGTCTAATATTGGCCCAGAATCAGACACTGTCTGAAAACCCTGACCCCAACTTCCCCTTAGTAATAACAATTCAGCAACTTGTTCAAATTGCCAATAGACTAATGAAAAACAAGTTAAGGCCCACTCCCACAAGGGGGGTGCGAATGCTGTTAAGTAATGAAGAGCCAATCATGCTATGTGTAATGACGCTATGTATGAATATTCATGTAATCTTTAAGGGTATATAAGGCAGCGCCCCAGTATAATCGGGGCTCAGCCTTTGGAAATGATTCCGCTGAGCTGGTTGGCGCCAATCAATAAACTGCTGTTTCCTCATTTTGGTGTCCGTCTCGCAAGTGTTCCTAAGATCTTGCAACAGTATGATAGTAACATGAACATTTACAACCCTATAAATGGTCCTAGACTTAATAAGTAGCTAGCTAGATTTTAAGCACCTGTAACAATGAGCAAAGTTGCTCTCTGACAAGTTTGCATTTCCATACCCGTAGGCCCTCCCATGCTCTCAATGCCACCAACTCCTGTAGATGTACAAATGCACCCTGTAGTTTTTTGAATTAGAAGTTACATTACTGGAACTAGCAGCACCTTCCTCTTATTTCAAACAAGCCTCTTGTAATCACTGATTAAAATAAGTGGCAATCCCAATACTCACATATAACCATGATGGCCTATATGGCTAGAATGGCACACAGCCATGTCAACATCAGCATCTGAATTGTAGTGTAGTTACAACATGGTTCTTGCCTGGCATCTCTTTCCCTCTTCTATTTAGAATGTGGAGCTCTCGTTAATTCAGTGATGGCTTTCTATAGTCAGTGACAATCACCTAGTAATACCTGCCTAAAGTAATCAAAATGGAAAAAAATAAAATCACTAATACAAACTATTTGGCTTCCAATGTTAGGATCAAATTAATTTGCAATTGTCTAAACTCATAACTATTTCAATCTAAACTTTGAATATGTCCCTTATTTCACAGGCTAAGACCGCAGTAAAATGCAAGCTTTTCATGTTTGTTCTTGAAAAGTCATTTAAAAATAATCAAATCTAATATTTCATTTTAAAAAATTCATTGCTATCCTTACATTCCAAACCAAGTCTGCATCCACGGATTTAATCTCTCCCAACCATATGAGACTCCTTGGGTCTATCAATACGAAAGAGAAGCTCTGCAGGCAAAAAATAACCCAGGTACTGCACACACTCTGGTGTGGTGTCATTATGGTAGTGTCCTCCTTCACCATGGTGACTGAAACAATGGGTGTGCTCCAGTCGCAGATCAAACCCCTGGGACAGAAAAAAAAATTGTGTTATGTGAGCACAACATTTTCTTTTAAAGAAAGTAGTTAATGCTTCAGTATTTTGCAGTTAATATTGTACTTTTCTAACATATGTCTCAAAGAGTTTTACAAACATTACTTATTTAAGACCTGCAATGTGAGGTAGTCTAGTACAGGACACTCTCTATTTTATGGACCGGTAAACTGAGGCAGAGTGGGAATGGCTTGCCTGAGGTCACACTGAGTCAGTGATAGAACTAGCAATAGAATCTGGAAGTCCTGACTCCCAGTCCTCTACACTAAACACACAATAGCTATCCATGATATCAAGTTGTTCTAAGCTAGGCTCCAGTATCTGTCTTGAGGTAGTGTCTATAGGCCCCAATCAGAGACCAGGGCCCCCCTGTGCTATGCACTGTACAAACACACAACAAAAAGACAGTCCCTGGCCCAATTTTGAGAGGTAACAGGAGGAAGCGTAGATAAACAATAAGATGATAATGACCTGTGTGGTAAACATTGGGATCTGCACACCAGCTGCTTAAATAAAGAGGTTCCTGTTGGAGCAATGCTATTTGCCTCCTAGAGATCTAATACATAATTATATTACAAAACTATTAGAGCGATGAGGACTAACTGGTAGGTTGGTGGCAAGCTAAGATTACTAGTTATTAGGCCAAATGTGCCCATTTTTTTATTAATTACCATAGTACCCAGGAGCCCTCATCATGGACCAGGACCCCCACTGTGCTAGGCACTGTACAATCACATTTTATAGTTACTTCATCTTCCCACTCCATCCTTATGTCTGTTTTTCTTCCTGTTGCATCTTGTCACTCTATAAAATTGTGAGCTTTCTAGGACAGAGACAGTCTTTATACAAACAAATAGTCCTTAGCACAAGAGGCTCTTGATTGATTTTCCTGGGCACTAATTTAATACAAATAATAAATAACAATCATTAGCAAGGCCCTACTTAACTTGCAATATTGTGGAAATTGCGGATTCCACAATATTATGCTGCCACCACAATTTTGACAGCAGAAGCCCCCAATGTGTACAGGGCTGACCGTTTAAGTCAATGTGGCTGACAGTGGAAAAATCATAGAAAAATAATAATGGACTTTATTACCGCAAATAATAAGGTCCATTAATATTTTTCTGCAATTTTCCATGGCTTTTCAGCAATTCAGCCTTAAGTTTTTGGCAATCATCCTGCAATTCAAATAGGGCCTTAATCATTATAAAACAGCACTTTTGTGTCAGATGCTGTCATTCAGAAGAATATTCCATTAGCAGCTGTTGATATCTATCCATTCCTATAGTACTCATCACTCGCTTTTGGGAAGCTATGCACAATTTAGCACTGGCCCACAGGCTGCCAAATATAGGCCCAATGAAGTAAAGCAGTTAGAATCATAAAAGATTAGAGTTGGAAGGAACCTCAGGAGGTCATCTAGTCCAACCCCCTGCTCAAAGCAGGGCTAACCTCAGCTAAATCATCCCAGTCAGGGCTCCGTTAAGCCACATCTTAAAAACCTATAAAGATAGAAATTCCACCACCTCCCTGGGGAAAGCTATGCAAAATTACAGCACATCCAATTGAAGTGCCTACCACCTGACATAAGTGTTAAATTGTTATACATTTTTTAAAAAGATTTATATGGTAGTTATTTTTCCTCCCAAGACTCTTGGCTAATGTATATACTTTAAAGTAAATGTAACAATATTCTTAATGAGAGAGAGACACCAGCCATTTTCATAACATGGATTTTATCATACCATTAATATTTTTCCTGTTGTATGTATTTAGTGCTTGTAAAATATGTCCAATCTATATTTTGATATCCGAGGCTGTCAGGCTTTGATTTGCCCACACTATAAATACAGTGCAGTGTTAATATAAACTTCCCCACATAGTACTGCCAAAGTGTCCCAGCCCATTTCTGAATGGACCACATGAAGATAAGGATAACAGTCTCTATGCCCATTCATTCCTTGGTGTCTCTTCTGAGACTGCCGCCTAGATGTCCAATTAATACAAGTTGGGCTGCTGGTTTTGGGATGCAGACACCTATGCACTAGGAACTGGACTGGGACGAATCATTTCACTCTTATCACTGCACGTGCATCAGCATTCAGTCACAACTGACCTGGGTTTTATTCAAACCAGTGAGAAGTGAAAGGCTTAGTTATTATATTTTATTACCAATCCCCTAAACCTTCCCATTCCAACACCATTCAAAAACTTGACTATAATCCATATACAATTCCCATTCTTGAACAAAAAATAAATAAATCCAAGACAAGTTAATTACTCAGACAAACAAAACGGACTTACTGGATCTCTGGAAATTAGTACTGGCTGACAAATCAAGGGAGCCTTCATTTCAAAAAATCTGAGCCAATTATTTACATCGTCATCAGTATTTAAACGACAGGCAGAAAATTCTGGGGGCTGGAACAAAAGCATTCTCAGTTGAATGAAGATACTAGGACCAAAACGTCTCTCTCTAAGCTACTTTCCTTCACTAGCTTTAAATTCTTTTCTGCTCCCCATTTTTTCTTAAGCAGCAAAAGCAGTATCCATGCCTGTTTCTCTATTCAGAAACATAAGCAATTACCCCATGGCTACCTCCACTGCCACTCCTCAGATACCGAATCAGGTAATTTGTATCCACATGTTAAATTTGTCCTATAACGTTGGGAAAATGCAACTTCTAAGATGCTCTCCATACTAGGGTCAGAATTATGTCAGCTACATCTGTGTTTGAATACAGCTGAAACTAACAGGATGCTGGCGTGTTTTCTTCAACCAATACAGATAGATTTTTTTTTCTGAGAACATTAGCCAAACTGTGATTACAACTGTAAGGAATAGCTGAACTGTCCCGCATGTTTTTAGAAAGATAAAGAGCCTGAATCAAGAGCAACTTACCATGATATGAATCTTTGCTTTCCCCTTTTGAATAACAAAAGTTCCTCCCATCCCCACGGGTTTATCTCCATAGGATTTTTCTACAATTTGTCTCATACAGGTCACAAAGTTTTGCTGCCCAGTTCTTCCATTGGCTTTCACTTCAATGACCTGGAGAGTAGACATACATTCATCTTGCCTATCATGTGCTGCAATGTTCTGTGAATGTTTACTGCGTACATCACGTACTTGAAAGCTGCTATGAAACACTCTCAAGCGTGTATCCTAAACTCTTTGTTAAAGTAAATTCTCTCACAAGCGCTGCTTCCTTTGCATTCTTAAAATATTCAACAGGGTTGGTTTTGTACATGTGAGAATTTATTTCTTTTTGAAGTCTTATTTAGTTACACAACAGGCACAGTACATGAAGCAAAGGTATAAGCTTCCCTCTCTCACCCAACCAGTGGGCCTCAATCTTGTCATGAAGGAACACACTGTCTAGGGATAAAAAGGTTGTTCAATTTCCAGGCACTGTTCAGTCCTCGCTTCTCTGCTGAGGCCACCTTGTGCCAGTTGTGTTGAGGGAGATGCTTGTCCACCAGGAATTGAACTAAAACCACAAACCTCAGTTTACACAGATCAATCAAGCATCAGATGACAATAACTTTCATAATTACCAAACTGGGCTGGATTACAATAGGCGATTTAAGGGTGAAAGGTTCCATATCCCAGTAACAATCCTCTGGGAAATTCAGTCCCTCACATCAACTTCATTTTCTTGTGTAAGACATTATTTGTGCTATATAATTTTGGCATTAATACCAGCACCCCCTGAAAGACAAGGCAGGCCTGAAACAAAGAAGTTAACTTCAGTGATCACCTACTGAAGAAATGACATTTTATCCAAATATGCACCTTGCCAGGTTGGCCCTGACTGGCATACAGATTGGCCAGCAGTCCAAATTCGCAGTCACTGTACTTCTCCAGCAGGCACCCTCCATCTGCAGGATTAATCCGAGAAGTGTAACTCTCATTTACAGAAGATTTTTGTTCACTCTCAGTTTGAACAACCGGGATAAACTGAAAAGAAGAGCATGTAAAATAGCTGAGTTTTAGTCGAGTAGTTCTCAACCTTTCCAGATGACTGTACCCCTTTTCAGGAGTCTGACTTGTCTTGTGTACCCCAAATTTCAGCTAACTTAAAAACTACTTGCTTACAAAATCAGATATAAAAATAAAAAACTGTCACAGCACATTATTACTGAAAAATTGCTTACTTTCTCATTTTTACCATATTATTATAAAAGAGCCCGAGCCCTGCTGCCCAGAGCTGAAGCATGTAACTTAGCTTTGTGGGGCCCACTGTGGCGTGGGTCCCCAAGTGCCCGGCTTTTTACCCCCTAATGCTGGTCTGGCACTCTGACCCCCTAAACCCACCCCGAGACTCCACTGAGAGGGTCACAACCACCAAATTGAGAAATACTGGTCTAGATGAATTGAGTACCCCCTGGGAGACCTCTGGCTGAGAACCACTATAGTCAGCTGACTTTTATTACTAGGTAGATAAGCATCCCAAGTTAGGGCCCAATCCTGAGAAGAACTACAATAGAAGTTGCACCTCTTAGGATCAGGTCCATAAAAATTAGCAAGATGCACAACTATTTTAAAGGAAAACTCTCAATTTAAAATTTACTAAGTGTGAAACACACGTATTAAGGCATTTTCTCTTAGGCTGGGTCTAAACTGATGGCGGAAAATTCACCGCTGCCAGTTCCATGTCTCTGGATCAACTGAATGGTCTGTGTAGACCCGCTCAATCGATCCAGCAATCAATGTAGGAAAACCACCCCAGTAAGTGGCGCAGCGCAGTGTGGACAGCGCGCGGAGCAGACACAGCGAAGTCGACAGGAGATTCGCAAGTAATTTATGTCACTTGCGTATTTCCCATCGACTGTTGCTGAATCCGGAAGGTAAGTGTAGACTGGGCCTTATCTAGTGATTTGGATCCAAGTCCCTATATAAATAACACAACATTATTAAATGGAACTGTTTCTCAGCAAGACAGCCAACTTAATGTATCGCTGCAGTGGGCCCAACTTAATGATGCTGAACAGGACTGAGCATTCAGCTTCTGTTAGAGAGCACTGAAATGACAGAATTTTCAGGTGGGATTTTCAAAGTGTTCATACTATTGTGCTCTCACTACATTCAGTTGAAAACCTTCCATAGGCTTCAATGGAAGCAGAGTTAGAGTTTGAGCACTCTTCAAAGTATCACTCAACGTTTTTGTAAGGCAGGGTCTATAATAATTTAAATGGCTAATTTGACTACTTACTTATAAAAATATGCAGCAAATTTGAAAGTCTCTGAGTTACCGTATTTACTACCAGGAGCTAAATTCTCTCACTCCTATTGTGTACTAAGACTGTTAAGATGCCAGCTTTCAATTGATTTAGTTTTCTTCTTTGATTGTATTTCAGGGACCTAAACATTTGTTTTGTCACATGCTCTTCTTTGTACTTAGATGTAGCAATCTGAACATTTTTCATATTTCACTGGAGTTTTCCATTCACTTCAAATCAAAGCTGCATTCTTTATCTATTTCAACACATAGGCCACATCAAATAAATCATTTTTTAACTTCTGATCCTTATCTGACCTTACAGCTTAAGTCTTAAAATAACAGTGTCTGGAATGATAACACAATTTTTCTTTTGTAATATTTATAATAAGGACTAACACTGGGTAACTTTAAAGCAATTTACCATTCAGCAGTTTGGCAGACATTTTTTGCATGTTTTTCCTCTTCTTTGGCACAAAAAACGTGACCACCTAATAACAAATTTCAGTATAGTAACAACTGGGGGATGCTTCCTATTAATTCCATAATAACCACACGCTTCCCTGAAGAATTTATAAGAATGAAATGTGTTTTTTTTATCTAAGTAATAAGCATCTCATAGCAGGGGACCTTGTCTTTATTATCTTTGTATAAACTTACAGTGCTATAGACAAATATTAAATGATAATTATGTTGTAAACAGGAAACACTAAGAAGTTATGAATGTAGAAATGTTTGCTATTTTTTGAGATCTGCTGCATATTTATACATTACAAGCTAATGTTTACTAACCTCGGCATTTACTCCAAGAATCCTAGAGGATGCAGCTCCAGCACCAAGAATGAATGCTCCAGGCAACTCTATCTGCTTTGCAACAATGTTCAGGTCATAAACCTGCACAAAAGACACACATTTACCTTTGACTTTCTTGTCTTGTAATTCTCATTCTAGCTACATTCCACTGCAATTTCTTGATGATTTTATCCAAATGCCATTATTAGTTATTGTACAGATTGGTTTGAACACAACTGGTCTGAACACAAATCTGAACAGCACTGACATCTCATCTAGTCAAGTTCAAACTTAATGGCTTGGGCACACATCCACTCATTTGCTGGACTGAAGTTTTCTTGCACAAGCCAGGCCCCCATCCTTTCTAAGGCCCAAATTACTAATCTCCATGCAAGTGACATTGTTTCAAGCAAAAAATCTGAAAATATCCTTAAGTGATATCACATAGAATCAGATTCTGGCAGGTCCCATGCCCTACCAAAAAGAGAATACGTTAGCAAGTATTAATGTGAACTAAACTTTGGCCTATACCAGCCCCCCCCACAGGCCCCATGCATAGTCTGTTTTTACAAAGAATAGTAATAAACAGTGTAGAAGTAAAATTATACAGGCCTTAAACTTTGGTCCAAAAACGTATGTCTTATGGGTGAAGGGAGGGGGTAAAATAAAGAGTGAAAATGTACTGAAAAAATGTAACTGTATAAATCATATGAATTGTTTGTGCTGCAGTTTGCTTGTGTCTGTAACCTTGACTAAATAATAAGAAACGTAAAGGCTGTAATTCTAACCCTGCTATAAATATATGTTAAAATCTGCCTGAGGGTGAAGACCCTTATTTGACCAGAGGCAACTCTGTCAGTGGCTTTCCCCCTGCATATGCTGTGCTTCTTAAAAATAATAAAAGAGTGTCTATCTCTTCAAAATTAAGCCTAGTTTCTTTCACATCAGTATGGATGGCTGTGGCTAGATGCCAGTAGTATACAATACATAAACTGGTAGCATACAATACATTGTAAGGCTTGAAGTTGTTTTCAGCTAACAAGTTGTAAGTCGAAACTCATTTAAATGGCTAACGAGCATACCTGATCCTCAAGGACAATGGCTAGTGTAAGCATCCGATGGCTCAAGAAGCCAGATGTCCTCTTAGTGATTCTAATTCTAATGAGAACAGCACATTTGCTTTTAGAATTTTTGTCTCATCTGCCACCTATCTGTAAGGACCCCCCTTTCTTCCTCCATCCTACTCCCACCCCAAGTGTAGCCCTAGCATCCTTGATTTAAGTAGAATGATTAAAGCGTCTCTGCATGTATGTAATGACCATTATCACTGTTCTCTCCAGATGGGACAATGTCTGTATTTGTAAGTGAACAGATAAAGAATTTAAAATGTACTGTGTAATCGATAAAGTGTATATAATTGACCACTGTAACACCATGAAGTTGAAGCTGTTTATCAGAGTTCCCGGTATTGTGAATAAACCTCTTCAGTATTTTCTGTGCTGCCTGATCCTTGGAGAAAGAATCCTTCATGCTTTACAATATAAACATACAGGTCACACCCTGGTTTCTAGGCAATTCCTTCCAACATCCCTCCTTGGCTTTTGTCACAAATAGCTTTTGAAGAAAGAGCCACATGGTATTGGTTAAGTACCAGAAGAGAAACAGACAATTTTTGCATGCAGCTTCTGCTGTGGGATTTCTGATATGTTATGCTCAGCACAGGCCAGGGTTTGGCCCATAATAATGCTTTTAGAATGCAAGCCTATTTTTACAAGTGGAATCCTACAGCGTTCATTAGTCTGTGTTCTCAAGGATAGTATTTTAAAATGAGACTGTATATGCTTCTTTCTTTGGAAAGTGCACTAACAAACCAGGACTATAAATCTACTCACCTTATCTTTTTGCACAAGAGGCACAAGGTAAGGAACACCTCCCACATCTGCTATTCTAGGCTTCCCGCAGATTCCTGGAACAAGAACAAGGCTAATTAGCTTGTCAAGAGAATCTCTCTAAAATTCTGTGACCTTGAAATATAATAGGACTAGGACAAATAATTTGTTCTTCAAAAGCTTTTCTGAACAAAAAGTAGTGTGTGAGTAGTAGTGTGAGCTCATGTGCTTGTAATCAGAAAAGTACATCAAGTTCATCAAAAGTTTCCTTTGAGTTTCCAGGAACTCTTTAAAAATCATCATTTTTTTCTGAATAAAAAGTACTACTCCTCACACAAAAACACACACAAAATCTACTGGGCAACAATCAAGGAACACCAATTCTCCAATGAGGCATAGTTTGTATTGTTATCATACAAAGACAGCAGAAAGTACAGATATAAATGCTTTCACCTATCTTGTGTGGGGACAGTGGTGGGAGGGACTGAGCTCATTATTAGAATGAAGTTGAGCACTAAGATAGTACTTGGCAGGTACATAATGCCTTCCATTTGAAGATGTCAAAGCCCTTAATAGACACTAGTGAATTAAGCCTGTTAGTTAAACTAATTTTACAGAAGAGGAAGAGTGATGTGTGACTCGAGTGACTTGTTCTAGTCAGGCCACATCAAGCCAGTTACAGAGCCAGGGATAAGACACAGGTCCTCCAGCCTTGTGGTTTACCATCAAGACCACCCTTCCTTAGCCATCATTTTCAAGAATTTCAAATTATGAAGAATCAACTAAGAAATACTGGCAGAGTCATAGCTTACAGTTAGAACAGTATGTTACCTTTAACAGGAAAATTGAAGGGATCCCGAGTCAGATCAGGGCAGTCTACTACAGAGACCTGGACATCAGCAAAGTTCTCTTTAAGCCCATTCTGCAGGACTAGAAAAGAGTAAATTAATTTGTTAACAGTGAGAAATTAGCTAAAGTTTGGCAAAAAACACACCACATAACACACATGCTGTAAAGTGCCGATTCAGCAAGATACATAAGCACACGAGCAATTCCGTTAACATGTGTAATACTGAGTTTGTGAGCAGCCTCATTTAAGTTAATTACCTCTCTCACACACACACACACACACACACACACACACACACACCCCTCCGCCCCAAAAGTTTTCAGAGAGAGAGCCCTAAAACTAGGATTCTTAATAAATGCACATTTAGGCACCTGCCTGCTTTTCAAAAGTGCCACACACCCAGCAACAAGACATCACGAGAACAATTTTCTCTCACTGTGAGTTGAGCTGGATTCAGCTTGCTGACTTGGGGGAAAAAAAAGGAACTTTTTTTCTTGGTCGGAACAGAGGAAAGAAATATTTCTGAACAATCCTTGATATGTTTCATTTTGTTTTGTATCAACATTAGATCCACTACGTGCCAAAGTAAAGCAAAGTCACTCAAAACCAAACCCCACATAGAAATAAATAATGGGATGTTCCACTGGAGTAAAAGCAGGGATGAATCTGGATTAGAGAATTTACTACTTAGAAGCAATTTCTACTTTGCTCTGTACAGAGGTGGCATTCCCACTCAGCTCCAAATAAAGCATACATGGTCAAACTTACCCATTCCCAGGGATTGGCTTTATTGAGATCTTCAACAAGGGAAGATAAAATTCAGCCTATGCTTTCTCCTTAGGCCAGGTTGTTCTTAGCGTTTCCTGAAGGATTTCCCTGTCTCTGCCCTTGTCCAGAGATTCAGACCTACCTCTCTTCTAGCCTGGTAGAGTTAAAACCATTTGCCATAATGAGTCAGCAAAATTTACTTGGCAGCATTACGTGGGATTCTAGCTCCTGCTATGTGGGTGGTCAGTAAGGAGGCTGTGAAAGACATCCATTGAGTCATTCCCCAAAGGTTGATGAGAGAGAAAAAAAAAAAAGCAATACAAAACCTTGGGTAGTAGGGCTCAGAAGGAAGGAAGGAAAGGAAAATTCTGCTCTCCACCCTACTTTTCCTGCTACTTGGGTACGAATAAATTCAGCCTGCTGCCCCCATCACAGTTGCTTTAGAGGTGCTCCACTCCATCACTCCCCCAACCCAGTCCTTTTGCAATTCTTCACCCCCTCCCTGTCAAGCACTCAGCTCTGTGGGCAGCAGTGGTTCAAGAGGCTAAGATTCTGGCACTGCTCTAATCTGAGCACTTAGTGGGTAAAAATAGCACTCTCACTCAGACAGGGGTTCTCTTGCCAAGATCCCAATCTTGCAATCCTTTGAAGCTGCCAAGTAATAGGGGATGCAGGTGGGTCTAGCAAGAAACCACAAGTAGATTTTAGGTTCCAGTGGGAAGAAAAGCAATTGAGAACCAGTGTTGTGGGGTATGAAGAATTGGTGTAGTAAATGTTTTTTCCTCACTCTTCTCACTTACCCTGAAAAGGGAGAGCTCTGCATTTGTGCTAGTGTAGACAAGGCCTTAGTGTAAATATTTTCACAGCTTTACCATCAACCTGCACAAGTTTCAATTGATATAAGGCAAAACAAAAACAACAACAAACAACCCAATAAAACTACCTACCTTAAATAAAGAGCACCATTTCCCTAACCCTTTTCCACTGGGTGTAGTTTTAACATGCTGGTGGCAGAAACACTCAGTGAATGTGGTCTGTGTGATAGTTTGTTAAGTGCTTTCGGACTAGCACTGGGTGAATAACTGATTTTTCATTTCAGCTAGTTCAAGTTCCTGCTCCAGAGATGGGATTCAATCAATCCTGAGGTCTCTTGCTTCCCAAGCAAATGTCCTAATCACTGGGTTGAAGGTTATGGGATAGATACACAGACAGAGTTTGCTGGCTTAGAATAATTTCAGATGGGAAAAACTTTATGAGATAGGAAAAACTTTTGCCTAGCTCTATTTGGGACATGGGTGAAAAGCACAATACAAAACTTTAGTTATGTGTCATTTCTTATTGCAACAATTTCCATAACACTATAAATTGCTTTACTTACCCCCAGAAAGTTCCTCCAGACTTGGGACATGAAGAGCAAACTTTTCAACTTTGGCCATTTTGTATTTCTTTCAGTCAACTGGACAAATGATTTATAAATTCTCGGCTGAAGAGATCAGAGTACACTAGGCGCAAAGACTTACTGATCTGTTAACAAACACAGTGGTTGAGTAATTAAAAAGGCATTGCACAGTTTTACTAATCTTTGATTAGTAACTTATTTTTTCCCCCCTATTTAAGTTAAGAATATATAAACTCTACAGAAGACTGGAATTCCTTCTTCAAGTGACAGCTTGTGATGTATGTGCTTATAATGCTAATTGCCTCATGTGTTTTGGAACGACAACAGGCATAGCATGCAGTTCTAGAGAAGATTCAGAGAACTGTAGCCCATAAGACCTTCGGCCCCAAGCCTGCAACTGGTTCCATACAATCAGATCCCTGATTGCAACGGGCTCTGCATATGGGCAAGGGTCTGCCATGTGGAGCCAAACATTGGGGCTTTGTTTTTCTGTGAGATCCGAGATTCTGCAGCTTAAAATGTCAGTTTTCCACCTGCACACACCCCCCAATCTCCAAACAAAAAAAAAAGTACCAGTTCACTGTGAGGTCAAATTTGACCTCTGGGTAAGCATGCTTCCAAGGCTTTCCCCTACAAAAGCAATCAGTGGCTGCAGTATTTCTGTAGATGGAGAACAGCGGGAGAGAGCATTGTATCTCTCCTACAGTAACCTGGTATGTAACAATTGTTTTGTCAGCAACTACCGGAAGCTAAGTTTTCAAGACAGTTTATTGCTCACAGTTCACAAGTTCTAAGTAGCTACAGTTTAGTCAATCCTACTGCAGCACACAGGCAAGTGACTGGAGCAGGCCACCAGGAAGATCTGGTCAGGATCCAGCTTATAAATCAACAATAGCAATCATTAACTCCGTAGTCACCTCTGCCCACAAAGAGGAAACAAGTCTCAGATATCCATACAGTGGGGCTTGAAAAGTCTACTTGCCTACCCGCCAATGGGGAATAAGAAGTTTTTCCCAATGAGTACAGGGGCATTAGCCATCCATTTCTGTACAATGCAAGTTTTCATTAAAAAACGTTTCCTGTCTTCATAGTTACCAATATTACTTTTCAAAAGTAAGCCCCTGTGCCACTGTCTTCTTGAGTCTGCAGACACAGAGGGGCATAGCAAAGATCAAAGAGTTGTGTCAGGAATATGGCAAAGATTGAAGAGTAGGGAAAGCAGGATGAGCATACTTGATACCAGCAATTTCCCAAGTGAAAGGAGAAAGCTGCTCACATCAGGGCTGATCCAAAGCTGGGGTATTTAGGAAGCAAGTCAAAGGTGGCAAAGAAGCATTTGGGGTTGCAAGTAGGATTCAGTGAGGGTGCAGAAGTACTACTGGGTGGATAGGGAGATGGCAGAGCTGTAGAAAACGACAGTACAATTGTAGTGGAGAAAGTCTGCATAGCCACAGGACTTCTGTGAAGATGATCAATTGGGGGAGAGCAGGAACACAAGAAAAGATGTTGGGGGTGGGGGAGTCAGTCAGGGTTTGAGGTTGCTTGGATGGATGAAACTTGCAATAGAGGAGGTAGCTGAATGAGTCAAGGATTGTGGAGAGTGGACAGAGTCAATGGTTGACACAATGGAGTAGGGAGAGAGGAAGGAGAGATCTTAGAGAAGAAAATAGTCTGATGGACTGGCAAGCGAGAAAGCATTGGGAAGCAGGGAAAGGAAGAGGGCCAGGTGAGTAGTATGGAAGAATACCAGTAGTGGCTAGACAAGGAATTTTGTGATATAGAATAAGCTAATCTGGAGCTGCCAGTCAAAGGAGGATGTGAGAGCAAGGAGATGTGAAGTTAAAGAGTCAGGCAGGATTTTTATCTGTACAAAAGTTCTCAATTATACTGTTTCCATCCTGTCTTCATAAGATCCCTGAAAGCATAGAAAATCTTTGTTTTTGTTCCCTTGACTGATCAGTTTCTGTATGTTAGGGACAGTCTGTGTCTCAACAGAGATCCACTCTGTGGAGGAGAGGACAAACAATTGTCCTGATTGTTGTTTGCAGGACAGTGATTCTTCAGAGCAAAATACAAAACTCTGAAATGTACAGTTCTGTTTATCCCCACCCCCAATGATTGCAGGGTTTGTAGGTATCTCAGCACAGTCATTAATGTGTTACCAAAGCTACAGCTGGAGGTGTGCAGTGCTCCCTATCCCTTCACAGCTATTCCTGTGGATAGACAGCTCACAGCTTTGCCAAGCTGTTGTAGAATGCAGCTAATTATGCACTAGGCAGCACCACTCCTGCCATTCAGAACCATTAGGCTAGCAGAGAAAGGATCAAGAATCACGTCAATTTCATGCTATTGCTGCGTTTCCAAATCTATGAGTAGCAGCAAAGGCAGCCTCTGTTGTTTTGGAATGGTGAAGAGGATAAAACAGAGGCAGGGGATGGGGAGCATAGTGGACACTCACCCCCTGTGGGAAGAGAAGCCTTGGGAAGAGAGGAGATAGGAGCATCAAATTTACCAGAACAAGTCAGAGGTTGCTCAACATTAAGGTACAAAGTGTAGGGGCAACTATCTAAGGCTTGTCTACATACTTCTCATATCTATTGATATAATTTTAGAAACCAATATAGTTAAATTGGTATAAAGCCTAGTATGGATGCTTTTCCGCTGACAAACACTTAGTGTTAGTATAGCTTATCTCAGTAGTTAAATGAGTTTAAAAACTGTGTGTGTGTGTGAGAGAGAGAGTAAACAAGTCACTAGTAGAAATCCAAGCAATAGGAGTTAACAAGGAGCTGGGCTTCTCCTGTGGGAAAACCCATCACAACTTGACTTTCACAACTATGGCTGTCTGGCAGGTTTAGTCCATTGGGTAGTAAATGTTATAATTTTTTCTACACCTTGTCAGTACAGAATTAACAGTAATCCACAAAGAATATTGAGTGAATGCTTTCCATAAAATATTCATATACTTACAATTTTAGTGCAAATAAAATTCAGTGCCCCATTCCAATTCAAAGTACAAGTTGGTGTCTTTGATGGGCTTTTCCTTCTTCTCCTTCACTGGAATGTTTTGGTGCACAAATCAGACATGCCCTATGGAGTAAGTTCCACCCCTATGCAGCAGTAGAATTGAAATTGTCTTAGTTAGACTGTTTTCTGATGATTTTGTCACAGGCTGATGATTTTACTTAATTGATTCCAACTGAGGTCAGTGAAAGGGTGTTAGGGTCTACTGGGGTGGATTCATTTAGGACTAGGGCCTAAAGACTGATCCAGAGCAATTACAGTGCACTGGGAAAAATTAAAAGGAAGGAATAACCTAAAGGGCAATTTAAAAAGTGAATAATAAACTCATCAGACCTGGGAAAGCAACCCCTTCCCTACAAAACATAAAAGTAAAGTTTCAGATGAGAAGTGTTCACTTCAGCGAGTGGATAACTGAACAAACATGCCAAGACACAGTGTGCAGAAAATAAATAAGGAAGTGTTATTTACTCCTTCTCATAACACCCAAACTCGGATCACCAAATGAAATTAATAGACAGCAAATTTAAAACAAAAGGAGGCATTTCTTCACACACCCCACAGGCAACCTGTGGAACTCCTTGCCAGAGGATGTTGTGGCAGCCAAGACTATAAGGAGGTTAAAAAAAAAAAAAGAACTAGATAAGACCACAGAGGATAGGGCCATCAACGGCTATTAGCCGGATGGGCAGGGACTGCTCTTTGCCCGCAGCTGGGGATGGGCGAGGGGATGCATCAGTTGAGGACCCCCCGCTCTGTTCACTCCCCCAGAGGCACCTGGCACTGGCCACTGCGGGGCTAGAGGGCCCGTTGCTCCGACCCCGCGCACAGACCTTCACATCCTGGCGGGGGAGGGGCGGGGCGCTCCCACAGGGACAGGGCAGTGAAGCGGGGAGGCTCTGCCTACGGCACCAGCCCAGTCCCTACCAGCCTCCCCCCCGCACTTACTGGAGTCCTGCCGAAAGGCGGCGGCACAGCCCTCCTGCCAGCTGGGCTCTGCGCGCGACACGCGCACGCACGCACGCACGCGCTCTCGCTCTCTCTCCCGCCCGCCTCACCCCCCCCCCCCCCCCCCCCCCCCCCCCCCGGGGGGGGGGGGGGGGGGGGGGAAGAGGGCAGAGCAGCCGGAAATCCTCCATGCCTCTCCCAAGATGGCGCTCGGGGAACAGCCGTCTGCGCCCTTCTTCCCATCTGGCCAGCCAGCTCTCGCGAGATCAGGTGTGCTATTTAAGGAGTCCAGGCGGCCCAGCGCGGCCTTTTTACGCGCGGTGGCGTCCAGCGGTTGGGCAGCGGTTGGCTGAGCCTCACGAAGCGCGAGGCCGTGGACGCGCGGGTGAGTGTTGGCGGCGGGCCCTGGCGGGAACGTAGAGGGGGTAGGGTGTTTGGGGCGGTCAGCGATTAGCCGCGGCCGGATGTTGGGTTGTGCGTGTAGCCCCGCTCCTCAGTCGGGCGCTGGGCGGGCGGGCGTTATGACCTTAGTCACTCCCTGTCCCGGGGGGGAGGGGCGCGGGCTCCCCCATTGGCTCAACCGCACAATGGCGGGAACGAGGAGGCTGGGACGGTTCTGACTTGGGACGAGGCCCCTTGGTCTAGGCTCCTGCTAATGGTACGGCCCGCTCCGTTACTAATGGTACGGCCCACCCCAGGGGAGCTCCCCCCCACCTTGGCCAGGTGCCGTGACGTCGGAGAAGATGCGAGCTGGCCTGGCTGGACGTTTCCGCAGCGTGGGGGCGAGGCGCTTCCTTGCCCAGTGGTGGGTGGGGGCGGGGCGAGGGCGTTGGGTAGCTCTGGTCCCTGCTCTACCATTGGCTCACTGTGACCTGGGGCAGGGCCTAAGTCCCGCCAGCCTGACCCACGTGTGAAATGCTGCTAACGACGGGGGGAGTGCAGCGCCGCGCGAGAGCCTGGGTGGCTGGGGCTGCGGACAGCAGCAGCTTTCAGGAGTTTCCCGTTTGTGGGAGGAAACACAAAACCCCTGGATCGCCACAGAATATTTTTTGGGGGGTGGGGGGCACCTCTCTAGTGTTCCACTCTTAACCCTGTTATTTCTATGGCAGGAGGGGTAATGCAGCGAGTTGCCTTCAGCAAAGGGATCCGGCTCTTCACCTAACCAGTGCGGGGAGACAAACTTGCGGAACTGCAGGAAAGAGTGTCTCGTGTTGCTGGGTGTTTGTACAGGCAGGTAAGTTCTACTGAAAGCACCATAGTTAAGCAGCTGTTGTACTGACTACCCATTATTTGTCTGTACTTTATGACCACTCTCTGCTGTTTCACTTGATGGATCTCATCTTACACTTGGGTTATATAAGCCTCTTGAAGTAGAGATCATCATATTATTATGAATACAATGCCTAGCACATTGGGGTCCTTATTTCCAGTAGAGGCCTCCAGGTACTGCAATACAAATAAAATAATGTTTCTGACTCTATGGAAACTTTTCACCGCTTATGAACTCCATGCTTAACAGTGGGGATCAGTGCTACTAAAGATAACAATGCAGTTGTACACAATTGCTCTAATTGGGTTAGGGCCAGAGTATTGTGTTAAATGCAGTACAAACATGCAGCAAGAGATGAACCCTGCTCCAAAAAGCTTAAGTCTGTTAGCTGAGGTACAAACAAGATGTCTGACCTAGTCAGATTTTTATACTAAACTCTATCAACTCCCTCTCTTTTTTCAGGTGCCCCATCTGGCCTGCTATACTACCATTCCATCTGACCTTCTTTCATCTTGCCTGCCTAGCAGAGTTAAAGAAGCTTGCAGTATCATTAGGGAATATTTTGTTTCTTTACTATAGTTTGAAGGTCATTTTTCTTTGAAAAACAGTTTGCAATGACCTTATCAATAGACATGTGTTTATCTCTGAGGGCCTTGAGTACTATAAGTAGTTAAATTCATGTATCATTTATTCAACTTTATAAATTAAATTTACATTTTTTTTTAAAAACTGCATTTAGTAGCAACAACTCTGCCAGTATTAATCTCTAGAGTTGTGATAGCCCAGATAATTTGTAACAAGAGAAAGGAAAAAGTACTTCCCCAGGAGAACACCAGTTGACTTTAACTGGTTTAGTGTTTGCTTTTCTTGTACTTTCCTACTGTTGTCCCTTGTTGGGGAGGGAATCTTAAATAAGACTTAATAAAATTCACTGAATGTCTTAAACTAGCCATAGCAGGTCCTACTCCCTACATCCCCTTCCCCTTTATCTGCAGGGATTGTAACCACATTATCCATGTGGCTCCTCCTGTGGCATCACAGCCTTGCACCTCTAACATTCTTCATTCCAGTAGTTAGTGGTTAATACCAATACTGAAGGCTGGCATGCTTTTTTGCCGATATTAGCTGCTGGTAACTGAAACTATGCATGTATAGATCTCAGCAGGAAACAATATTCAGACTACTTATATATTTTATTGGATTAAACCTTAGAGAGGAGTTTGATCTAGTAGGATTGCATGAATCAAGAATATTGAGTTGATTTCCAGTATGCCTGATGGAGGGGGAGTGAACAACTCAATAGAACTTCTACCCCATATTCCATCAGGTGCTTTGGAAAATGCCACCTTTGCATTTTAATTCCTGCTTCCAATGCACACTGTCCATTGTTTTGTGTATGTCTCACCTCTTTGCCTCAGTTTTTTCATCTGTAAGACAAGAATGTTTTTTGACATCAGTGCTGTTGTAAGACTAATTGGATGTCTGCAAAGCACTCATTTGTGTACACAGCTAAATATTGTTAAAAAGTGTACATGCTTTTTTTAAACAGTACAACTTTTTTGAAATGTCACTGGGCAATACAATAGGATTATCTGCAAAGACCTTTTTACCTCTCCAGAAAACCTAAATGCTCAATATTGGGAAAGGGTAGAAAGGATGTTTTATATAATACTACACCCTGAAGGTGTTTGATAACAAAAACATTTTTTGTTGGACAAATGTCTTAGAACTGGGATGTTTGTAATAATTTTGCAGAATCCTAAAGATGGGCTATGTCCACCTTCTCGACTTAACGCTACTGTTTCTCAGACTAGTCATTGCATGCAATATGGCATGTTAATTATTTGGCTGCAGGTGAAGAAAATATCATACCCTGCACAGCTGAAAGCTGATAATTACTCTAATACAAAATAGTTTTAATTTCATAGAAGACAGTTAAGATACTGATTGAGCCTTTTGGGTGTTCTTTTGTTCTTGAATCAGTCTCTTAGATGTGGAAATACTTAGGTACTTAAGGTAACGTAATTGTAACAAAAAAATCTGGTGATTGAATATGTCCTAGATATTTTTCTCTTAAGTGTGTAAATCTTTTATTGAATATTTATTTTAGAACAAATTGAAAGCTCAGAATGACTGATACCAATGAAACCAAGACTTCAGCTTTTGACCACTTTGAAGATTCTCAAGATCTAATATATATTCAGCGAGAACAACAGCCTAATGTGCATGAACATGTAATGGCAAGCAGTTCATGCTCAGGCTCTGCATTGGAAGATATGGGTGAAGATGTTTCACAGGAACCCTGCACTAGTGGTGGCTGTTCCAAACGTTTCACCCACTTGACCACTGTTCCAACCAATGCCTTGCTGGATGACAGTGATTCAGAGATGTGAGTTTCTTTCCTCCTAAGCTTACATATCTGGTAAAACAGACTGTGAATGCCCTAAGTATCTTAGATGCTGAAGTCAGATATATGAGGGTATGTCTGCATTGATGGCGGCAAAGTCGTCCGTCAGCTCGACCTATCTGAATCGACTGAGCAGTCAGTGGAGACCTGCTCAGTTGATAGAGTATTTGATGCAGTAAAACCACCTCCTCAAGTGGTGTAGTGTTGCGTTGACGGGAACATGGTTCCCATCAATGCAGTGTAGTGAAGATGCCATGCAGAAGTAGCTTTTATAACTCCCATCGACTGCCACCAGATCACCTGGTAAGTGTAGACCAGGGCTGAATTTGGTTGAAAACAAACAATTCAGACCACTGACTTCTATTTAAGATGATGCATTTGAGTTGGTGCATATGAAGTAGTTTATTTAGAGATTTTTGTGGGGATGGCTGTTTTTGTGTTAGTTCCTCATACATGTTAGGCATGTGTTTCCTAAACACAGAAAGACAGAACTTGCCCCAAAGAGTGTACACTCTAAACATTGGTTGTAAATAGTTACCCATGATACCTGAACCTAGTTTCTCAACCTGTGGTACAAGATACAGGCAGGGGGTACATGGATGCCACTATCACCAGGGTGCCAAAAACTCCAGTGAAGGAAGCACTGCTGTCCGCAATGGGCTGGTGCCAGCTCCTGTTTCCCAAGTTCTGGTGGTGAAGAGTGCTATGTGACCCCTGTGATCAGGCCACACTGGTTAGCTGGCACCAGCCTTTGCTGCTATTGGCAGGGGAGGGAGAGGAAAAAAGCAGGGGGTCTTGTGATCTGCTGCACCCACACAGCATTGCAGAACACACACTCTCCTGCTTTCTGAGAAATAGAATTGTCCATTGGTAAAGGGGAAAAAAAGATTTTCTCAGAGTTTAAGCACATGCATCTGCTGTAGTTCCCACTTTTAGTGTTTGAATTTAAGTGGGCTTGTATTACTGTTTTTTAATTTTACATTTGGGAGGGGATTAAAATGGATCATTTACTTGTAAAAAGACTTCAGATTTAAAAGAAGGTATGTTAGTCTGTAAATATAAAGTCCTGTGGAAAACTGAGTGTTGGGGTACTTAAAATTTTAAGGAGTTAGGGGCTACTTGTGACTTAAAGGTTGAGAAACATTGCTGTAGCACCCAGGAGACTGGACTACCAGCCTCTTCATCCAAACCACTAATCAAGGGATGATTTCAAAATAGCCTTACAGTGGCCTTTTACCTCTGAACTAATATTTTTGTTTTAAAGTTGGTTTAACCTCCTTACAGTTACAAAAATGAAGTTGCCCTAGTATCATAGCCTTTCTCTGCAGGATGGTAACAACCAACGGAAAGTTGAGGAGAGCAATTATATAGACTCTTTAAGGTAAAACCAGAGGCTGAGTTGTGGCAAGAAGTTTCTTACCCTATACATTTTTAGAATGTGCTGGAGAAGAGGTTCTCAAACCAAACTGCAGTTCACCTCAAGGGAAGTGAGTGCACATCTGGCGAAGTGCTGGTTCTCAAAGTGCATCTCCCCCTTTTGCACACTAACGTTCGTTAGTGGCTTGCTGCAGCAGCACTGAACCCTTCTTGCTGGGGAAAGGGTTGTGCACTTGCTGATGGAGCAGGCAGGTGCTGCCTCCCCACTGCCCCCCATATCACAGGAGGGTCTCCTCCACTGGCACCATGGTTGTATCTTGCCCCTTTCATCCTTGCATCCCTTTCGGTTGGGCCAAAGCTCCCATGCCACAGTCCAGCTGTGGCACAGAGGGTCCTGGCAGCTGTAATGCCACTCTGCTGCAGAGGAGCAGGAGTTACTGGCCTGGAGCCAATCACCTTCTTGGCTAAGCATACTTGCTACTGGTCAGAATGATGCCAGTCCCACTCCAGTTGCATGGTCATTGGCTGGGCAGTGAGGTTAAGGGCTCAACAGTATCCAGCTGGTGGGTGGGGAGGGAGAAGGATCTCTTGAGGTTATTATCTCTTGGGGAGCCTTATGCCAGGTCTGTGTTTGCTAGCAGGGCAGGGGGTGCATGCCTCCAGTTTGGCATTCAGCATCACTTCTGGCTCCTACCCCAACAGTGCCCCAATGCACATACACTCTTTGTTGTGTAAAATACCTGCCAACCCCTCACATCTCCATCTCTTGTGGTATTGAAGTACCATATACAAAAAGAATAAGAACAGAGTTTTCTCTGTAGTACATACTCTCCTCCCCCCACCTCTCCTGGGCTTAGGAACTGGATTGGAACCAGCTCTTTTCACAGTTTACAAAAGTGGGCTCTCAGCTGTGCAGAGGCTCTTGGTGCTGCCTTCCTTTCTGGGATTTGGGAACAGAGCTTGGATGCCCATGATGGGGAGAAAGTTATGCCGGGTCCTTGATGCTGGTGAGGGGTGTGTGGCCTACTCCTTGCCTGTGAGCCTATATGGAGGTGCAGTTTTTTTTCCTTTAGCTTAAGGCGGCTCACTGACAACATTTGAGAACATCTGTGCTAGCTAGAGTGAGCAAACACATTGACTCATTTCAAGCAGATGCATGTTATAGCAAGTTGGCATGCAGTTTCCTGTCAACATGAAGTCAAATTGGTACTAAACACACTTTCTAAGGAAGATGATAGTCCTGTGGTTGAAGCCTGGGTATTGAAACTGAGTGTCCTGGCTCTGATTTCCTATGTGACTATAGCAGAGTTGTAAATCCACTCTATGCCTTAGTACTTAAAGTTACTTAGTACTTAAAGTACTTAAGTTTCCCATCTCTAATACATTTCCCTGCTCACATTGGCATGGAGGCTTAATACACCTATAAAGCTATATGAATAACACTTTGAAATCTCTGAAAGGTTGTGTATTCAGGCAATGAATGTGAACATAAGTGTCCATAGTGGGTCAGACCAATGGTCCATCTAGCCAAGTATCCTGTCTTCTGGCAGTGGCCAGTTGTAGATGCTTCAGAGGGAATGAACTGAACAGGGTAGTTATCGAATGATCCATACTTTTGTCCAATGCCAGCTTTTGAATATTTGTAGTTTTACTTATTACCCTTTTGAGAATAGAACTCAAGTGAACTTTTCAATCAAGAACCTTACATAACCTGTAGCCACTTTTCTACATGACTCTTGTGGCTTCACATCCTGAAATTAAGATACAGGTTTACCAGTCTAGTGCATTAGATATTTCTGATGCATCTATTACTGTGGTATCTCAGCGCCCTGCTTAAATAGATAGGCAATTGTTTTAACAGTAATCATGTACACCTAATCTCTCCAATAGCAAATAGGATGGAGAAAATTGTTTTATGCCTGGAGAATTCTTTGTATTCAGAGTGTAACTTATCAGAAACATGAACTTTGGCCCTTCAAAAAAGTTAACCATTTACTCTCGTTTTGGTATCTGTGATCTTTGATTCTACTGGCAGCTTGTTCCAACCTGAGCCTTCAAAGCAAAATGTATCAACTCGACGTTCAGCAAGGCACTTGGCAAAGTCTTCTGCAAATACACTAGACAGAGAAGCTTCAACTGACTCCTCTTCGGAACCTAGCTCTCCATTTAAATTGGCTAAATCCCCAGGACTGCCTAGATCTACATTCAATTTGAAAGCCAGTTTTGACTATCACTTTAGGAGGAAGAAGTATACAAGAGAAGCACGTCAAAGATACCAGGAGAAACCAACAGAGAGAAGAAAGAGGTACAAAAGCACAGGAAAGCCTATAGGGAGACCACCGCTAACTGCCTCACAAGAAGAGCGCAAAAAAAGACTTCTGGACAGAGGCTTTCAGTTTCCTTTTGTGGAAAAACAATATGGAAGGAAACATCTCCCCATGAAAATGATTTTTGAATATGAGGTGAGTTTCTTTCAATGTGAGCGATTTCTAGAGGCAGCACAAATGTTAATTTTCACGAACAAATACTGAAATGGCCATTGCTACAAGGTAATTAGTGTGCATTTGCACTTAGAAACAATATACTAATTTGGTCAGTAAAGTGAATTAACAGACTTGGTACAACATTATAGATATTGTTGAGTAATCTGCATACCTAATTTATCAGTTAGTACTAAATGCTTGAAGCTTGCTGCATAGCACGTTTTAAATATATGCTGAAGGGTCTGTTGATACCGGGAATCAGAAATAAAGAAAAATAGTATCTTATGACGTTGACTTTCAGGGTCTTGCATAATATAACAAGAAATTGTTTTTTCCTTAGCAAGCAGCTTTAAAGGGATATTTTCAATACATTAAGATGCTCAAATATGAAGAACATCTCAAAAAGTCTTTAAAGAACCTGAATGCTAGTGAGGATTTGGAAAATGAATGTATGGATATGCGGAAACACAAGTATTTAGATGATGAAGGACCCATTTCTCCTATTCAGGAGACACAGTAAGTTAACACTTAAATACTCTTTTGGAGATTATAATGCCTGTCCATCGATTTCCTTAACTGGCAGCTAAGTGTTTATGCTCCAGGGATGGGTTTCATCTGTGCAACATAATCAGGGAAATTTTTCTTTGCAGTATTTCTTTGAGGCAGGGGAGTGTAACCCCCTACAGATCTGGAATTGTGGAATCACATAGATTGTTTGCTCAAGGTCATATAGAAAGCTTATGGCTGAGCTGGGCATTCAGCTTGGCTCATGTCTTCTGAGTCGCACTGCAGTGATAGTCTTTCCACTATGTATGTGTGTCGGACTTGATCTATGAACCAGTTACTCTGGTAACTTTAATTTTATTATTTTAAATCTGGATTAGGAACTACTAAAAGTAATTCCTGTTTTGAGAAACTGTTCACACCTTAATTTCATGTAGTGCCATTTTATTGTGAAGGAAACCATCAGATCCAATCCCAGTTTAAAAATAAGCCTTGATCTTCTGGCATAGGCATTGGATTGGGAGTTTTTGTAGAGTGCAATGTGTCAAGTCTGAGGGCTGTCTTCTTTCCTGCATTTTGTTTGATGCAGTGAACTGAGTGGAATGGAAAGTAATCAAACGTTAAATTTAATTTAAATCAATTTAAAATTTTGTGACATTTGTCTACACTTATTGCAATAATAACTGAGCTTCCTTTAGCTGAAAGATGAGGCTTAACATGCTTTCTAATGCATAGTTAAATTATGTAAAGCTTTGCTGCACTTCTATATGGTCAGGCATTTTCCCCATTTATATGGGTTTTATGCAGCAATGGGGGGGAGATGTAAAACCACAGCAGTTAGCAAGGACATTTGAGGATCAATCACATCTATTCCTAACTCTTAAAACATACTCAGTTTGAAGTTGGCGTGTTCCTTTAAGTGCAAAGGTAACTTTCAGTTTCTGAAGCTTAGAAAATCTTGTTTATAGGAATAGGAACCCAATCCTGCTGCCTTTGGTGACGCTGATAGTGTAATTGACTGACTGGAGTGAGGCCTAGTTCTGTGAATGAAGGCTGCAGGATTTTCTTTGGTCTCTAATTTGTACAAGTATAAACTGTGTAATGATTGTGGCTCTGACTACATAGCAGGAGTCCAGATTTTGGAGAAAATTCCATTTAGAGAAGTGGAAAAGTTTCTGCAAACTGACTGTCCTGCTGAAAATAGAGAACCAGAGAACAGTCAAACTATACACATTAAAGCTTCTTGGGTAAAGGTTACAACTAGCCCTTGCATACATTGCTCATCTATGGTTCACCCACAGATATCAGGCTAACCCAATCCCCTCAGCCCTTTTGGCCCATGTTTGTCTGTAATGACTAGCAGTGCTATTTGGCTTTTTCTGCTTCTCCCTAGTACAGACCTATCCTCTATCTCCTCTTCAGTGGCTATTCGCTAGGATGGGCAGGGATGCAAAACCCATGCTCTGAAGTGTCCCTAACCTCCGTTTGCCAGAAGCTGGGAATTGAGCGATGGGATGGATCACTTGATTGCCTGTTCTCTTCATTCCCTCTGAAGCACCTGGCATTGACCACTGTCAGAAGACAGGATACTGGGCTAGGTGGACCATTGGTCTGACCCAGTATGACTGTTCTTCTGTTCACTGTGCCAGTTGGCTTTTCTTCATGGGTACCCTGTCTGCTTTCTCAGATCAATTCTGAAGGCCTTCGCTCTACCTCTTCCTTCCCAAATATCCTGTTCTTTGTGGTATCATTGAAAGCTTGTCCTACCTAGTTTCTAATTGTGGGAGGTCATTTGAGATCAGACTTCTGCAGGAGTCACATCCTCATGCAAGTATAGGTAGTAGCATCAAGGCCAAGAGAAACTCAAGATTTTGTGGAGGTAAAATTCAAAGACAAATTTTAGTGCTTTGTGCTATTACATAAACCTAATCAAACACTCGACCATTTTTATTTCAGCGGAGATGACCATAACTTGGATCCTGATCAAGAGGAACTTGGTGCCAAAATAGTTGTGAGTAAATCTTCATTAACTTCAATCCCCTGTAGCATTTTAAAGCAAATGAACCAAAAACTATCAAGCAAAATTAAAATATTTCTGGAGCTATACGTGGACTGTTGTATATGCTATCTGACGCTGTTCCTTGATAAGGAATTTTGTTTGAGAATTCATGATTCTTCTTTGGGGTGGCAAAAATCCAAAACTGAGAAATAGTTATGAGAATTATAAGTGGTTCTTGGGAAAGATCGTTCTGCGTTTCCCAAAATTACTGACAAAATCCCACTTCAAATCTTATTTTTATTAAAAGTGGCTTATTCTGAGCACTTAATTTTTATATTAAATTTTATAAGAATTTTATATCTTCCACTGATTTAGGAGAACAGCTGTTTCATCTTAAGCAGCAAACTTCCAAGCAAGAAAAAATCAAAGACAAAAGCGAAACATGCAAAACTGATCCTTGAAAATGGAGATGAAGAGGAAGAGCATCTTGCTGATGGGCCTGGGCAGGATATACTACACAGATCATAAAACTAGTACATCATGGAAGTAAAATGTAGTCCCACAACTGTTGGTGCTGTAACCTGGACTCTGAGCATACACATCTCCATATGCTGCTCCATTTGGCAACAAAACATTCACTTCAAACAAAAACTGTTCTGCATTCAATTTTGGTAGTGTTCAGTGATTGCAAGTGATTAAGCACCATCTTGGTTGTAAATTTATAACTTCAGTCTCCTTTGGGTGAGTATAGGATTCATTTGGCAGTGTGTAGAGATAAAATTGCAAATGTTGTAATAAAAATATAGTAATAAAGAAGCTGCTCTTACAAAGCTTTCTGAGGTTTTAATTTGCTCAGTGCTATCTGTAGAAAAGGAAAGTAACATCAGATTAACTTGCCTAATGTGGTTGAGAGGTTAATATTGTCTTCTGTCACCCTAACCTTAGTTGAAAAAAATCGTGTCTGAACAGCTGTCTTCCTCCACAGAAAATAGTTATATACATTGAAATGTCTAATTGAAACTTAATGTGTTACAGTGCATCACTTTTAGAAGCACTTTATTCTTTTGTTTTTGTCTAACTTGGACAGAAACTTTGAAGTCTTAGTGCTAATAATAAAATGACTCTTTTGCAACCCACAACTGATCACAATATAAGTTGTGTTACTTGTAAGAGTGAACAGTAGTTGGAACACAGCTATATTAATGTTAAAAATGCTGAATAGAGAATATTATTTCTTTTCCTTCGCTCTGTGAAGTCTCAATCTTCCATCCCACAATCTGTGGGACCATAAACTTTATGTATTAATCTATTTTTTTAGTGCTGGTGGGTCTACCAAAAGTGTGTAAGATATGAAAATGTCATCTCTAAAATTGTGTGAATAAGGTTTTTAGGCATTGGAGCATATATAGGACATAGTTATTAAATTGCTACAGTGGTGTTCAGAGGCCCCAATCTGGAATGTGATTGTACAAACATGTCTGTCACAAAGCAAATGTAAACCAAATGGGGACAGGATGTGATAAGTAGATTGAGAACATAATGGACTGACACTAATAGAACACAAGCTTGTATATTTTACCTGGGAGGGGGGTGGTAGGCTTTATACCTGGGCTTCTTAAATAATTATCTCATTGATAGGGACATTCAACTAATCTAACAAGCCATTAGAACAAGTCAAGTGAATCAGATCTATCCTGGGAGGAGCTTTCCTGATGGTTTGTAGTGTTTGAAATAACTTGTGGCTTTGCTTTTATGTACTGAATTATTTGTTAGCTGTGTAGAATAAAACTGCAAAACAAGATTTTTAAACTGCAGTATCAAAGAATCTCTAACGCTGGTCTGAGAACTGCTTGCTTAACTTCCTCTAGGTGTGAACATGACAGACATCCTATCAGCGTGGTTTGAAAAACTACATGCATGATCAGGGAATGGAGTTGTTCCTGGGTAAAGTATTGCAGCTGCTATATACAGCTCTTGATCTACCTGACTTCACATTGCAGTTCGCATGATGAATTTCTCTGTTCAACTGCTGGGTGATTCACAAATGAACTAAATTCTAATTCTGAACAGAACTGATAAAATAGCCCATGAAAACCAGCTTATTACGCAAGTAGTATTGGTTAGAGAAATATTAATCTTTAATGCTGAAAACCTCTGACTCTTTTCCATCTCTGCATTTTAGTTCAATTGGAATTTTTTGGAGAGAAAACGGAACCATTTTAGTTTATTTCTACTGCATGAGGTTAGTTGCTGCTTTCTTGTATTCATTTTCATGATTGCTTTTTATAAATAGTCAGAATTTTTTTAATTTCCATCTTTGAAGAGATACAGATCACATGTATTCTAATCCTGCTCTCTTGACTTGGTGGGAAGAGTTTGAGTAATGGAAACAGGTTATGTGATGTGGCCAAAATTAGTCTGTTTGAGATGGGATTAGAATTGGAATTCTTAATTATAGTGGTCAGTTTCATGCAGCTATTCTTACACTCAAAAGTACTATAGTAATTTGGCATCTGAAGTTAGTTCTCACGTTGCTTGTTCAACCTGATACCTTTCCTTACCTTCTTTGTATCTAGTGCTTTCTCAGTTCAAGATTTCTGATAAGCATGTTTATCTTCTAAAATCTTTCTTGTCCTCCTCCACTCCTGTTCTGCTCCCTCTAACAAATACTAGCTTATATCTTCTACATCCCTTGTGTAGTGGCTTCTAATTACATACATGATATAATTCTACCCATCTGGCTCTGTTCAATATCTTCATCAATGATTTAGATAATAGCATAGAGTAAACTTACAAAGTTTGTGGACAGTACTAAGCTGGGAGGGGTAGCAAGTGCTTTGGAGGATTGAATTAAAATTTAAAATGATCTGAAGTAAATAGAATGAAATTGAATAAGGACAAATTCAAAGTAGTTCACTCGTGAAGGAACAATCGGTTGCACACATGCAAAGTGGGAAATGAATCCCTAGGAAAGAGTACTACAGAAAGGGATCTGGGGGTGAGAATGGACCACAAGCAAAATGAGTCAACAGTGTAACACTGTTGCAAAAAAAGTAAACCTCCTTCTGGGATGTACTGTCACGCTTACAACACTCCTGCTAGAAGTAATTCTTCTGCTTTACTCGGTGCTGATTAGGCCTCCACTGGAGTTCTGTGCCCAGTTCTGGGCACCACATTTCAGGAAAGATGTGAACAAATTGGAGAAAGTCCAGAGAAGAGAAACACAAATGATTAAAGGTCTAGAAAACATGACCTGACCTATTATGATTTGTTTTGGTATGAAGAAGAGAAGGCTGACGGGAGACTTACCTTTTCAAGTACATAAAAGGTTACAAGAAGGCAGGAGAAAAATGGTTCTCCTCTGAGAATAGGACAAGAAGCAATAGGGTTGAATGGCAGCAGGGGTGGTTTAGATTGGACATTAGGAAAATCTTGCTAACTGTTAGGGTAGTTAAGCATTGAAAAAAATAGCCTAGGGAGATTGTGGAATTGCTATCATAGATTTAAGAGTAGATTAGGCAAACACCTGTCAGGGTTGGCCTAGATAATGCTTGGTCCTGCCATAAATGCATGGGATTGGCTGTAAGTGCGGGGGATGGCCTCTCAGAGTCCCTTCCAGTCCTACAGTTCTGATTGCTGTAAGCCCACCTTCAGTTAATAAGGATAAGTTCATCACAGGCTCTCACTTAAGACAAGAGTTTTGAAGTTTGTGGCTGAAGGTAGCCACAATTTGTAAGTCATGGTGACCATTCCATTTTTGCAATCAAAATAATGGGGGGAGGGGAAGAGCTAGAATAGTAAATACTTCCTGGGATTGTTATAAGGGCTGAAAGTAGGGGAAGAGAAGGAGAGAGGTGTTTCGTGCTGAAGTGAAGGGTATAAATAGGGATGAATGTTAAGGCAGGGGAAGAACTTGGGGTTTCAGGTGAGGGATGTATGGCACCCCAACCCTCTATATCCTATAACTATGCATATCCACAGCTACCTAAGTCACTGCTAACTCATACCAAAACCATGTCTTTCCCTGTTTAAAAAAATTGGTAATTCCATAGCAAAAAACCAGAGTTGCTTGGTGGTAAGTCATCCCCTGCAGAATGTTGAGCTGATGAAAACTCAAACTTCTTAAAATCAGGAAATGCACATTTAAGATATTTCCATGCCTTCTTAACTCTGCCATCTTTCAGCAATGCCCCAATATGCCCAGTTAAAATATAGTTTTATTATGGCAACCCCACAGCTGTTGAATTATATACCAATTACTTATCAGAGCCAGCAGCATTTGAAAGGTGCATAAAAATCCTACGTCTTCTAACTGAAGTAAGGAATCCCTTGGAGTACTTTGTTCAAAAGTTTGGGTTCCCAGCACATCTTCAGTTCGTTTTTGTCAAGGACAAAAACTTGGAGTAAGTGCTAAGAATAAACCCTTCGTTTGCAACCCACAACTCATCAATATATGAGCTGTGCTACTTCTGAGAAGGGACAATTTTTCAGTGTGCTTCCAGTTGAACAGAATTTCTGTAAACACTGGAGAAATTCAGTCTCTAAAATGGATAATATAAATATTTGATATTTGCACTAAATCCCAGATATACTTGTTGGTTTGGATCTCCTAGTGCAAATTCTGAAAAGTTGCTGAAAGTCCATAATGTCTACAGCAGAGTACTTTAGCCAGCCAGCTTCTTGGATTGATTCTGTTGTCTTGCTTGTTGACCTTTCTTAAGGATTCAGTCTGTTTCCTTCAGCAGCTGGACAGTGAAAACTTGTTTGCCCTTTCTAGCAGGAAACATAGTATCCCCAATAATTTCAAGAGGCATTGAATAAAGCATCCATTCTGAGTAAGTAAATTGGCTGGCCAATCTGCTTAGTTCTAGGTGCTAAGAGACCATCAAATGCAGTTTTAAACAAGTGACTGGCATTTGTTGATCTACCAGTGTGAGAAGAGTAGTGACTAAATACACTTACATTAAGTGAGCCAATACTGAATATTTATGGTGTTGATTTCAAAATAAACAAATTTGCACTTGACTAATGTAAGTTGTGCTGAACAGAACCAAGGTAACTTCATAAAACTCTAGAAAACCAGTTTTTTCCATTTCAGTTTCTGGATTTTCCAAACTACATTGAAATCAAGAGGGGAAAATACCCCTTTCACCAACCAGCAAGGTAAGTTGTGATGCGTTTATATTAAGTTTCAGCATTTTGAGTACACTAACTTTCTTTAGGGAAATTAAAATGTTAAATATATGGCTTTTTGGAGAAAATCGTCATCAATGAACTGTTGCACTGTTCGGTATCTGCATCCAGCAGTAATCTCCTGATGCGGTGTTCAAAAAGCAGTGCTATAGTAATTCAGCATCTGGCATCGTTGGTTTTCATGCTGTTGTGCGTGTTAAACCTGGTATTTCTGTTGAAACATATAGGTTGAATTGTCAGCTGCTTTATTAGGAAGCTGGTAAAATAATGTTGCCATTGAAATATTGTGGAATTGACAACACAGTATTTTATAAATCGTAGTAGAAAAATGTTAATGAACGGTGCCCCAGGATATCTTGTTGCCCTTTTAAAAAAGGGATTTCCTATGGCATCCTGACTGTAGGAGAAACATGACCTGACTGCACTGTCTGACAGAAGGATCATCTTCCTACTGACAGGGTATGTACAGAGGAAACTTCCATATGTGTACTCAGGAAGGAAACTTTGGAAAATAGTTAGTGTTGAGGTAAGGATAGGTCAGGTAAAGGTCATGCTCAAGCCCCAAAACTGCATTTTTGTTAAGCAGAAATATGTTGAAAAGGGACACCATGTCTTTTTAGTACAGTCTCTATGAGAAAAGGGCTGGAAGCCCTCCCACAAGCATTTTAGTTCATTGGAAAATTCCTGTTTACCTTACATAGGTGTCAGCTAATGACATCTTTCTATATGCTATACACTTCTGTAAACTTCGGTGCTGCTGTCACTGGAGTGCCTCACATCCATGACTTCTTGCAGACCACAAGCCAGTTTGAGGAAGCTTCAGGCTGTGAGGCTGATGTTTTAAAAGCTTTAAAATTAGTTGGAAAATCCCTTTTTCCTCTATGGAATATTCAGTGCACTACATTACTTCCATTTTTGTCAAGGTATTTGCAGTTCATCTTAAAATCTTTTGTCCTGAAGTAACTTTGGCTCTGTCTATTTGGGGTAAAAGGTGGTTTTTTCAATTGAGTTGATATTTTATTGAAAATCTTCCATTAACATCTGTGTAGACCCAATTAAACTAACTCCTGCCTAGTATACAGTATGACCAGCTCAAACAATTGTAAAGGTGTTTATCTTTCTGCATGGGTGCCAAGATTACACATACCTTTTTCTCATGCAGATCGAACCTTTTAAAGCCAACCTAATAGGGGAAGAAAGATAGCGGTATGCTGACTACTAATTTAGGTGAGTACTTAGTATAAAAATCAATCTTGTTTAAAACTGAAGAATCCTCAATAGTTGGTGCAACTGCCTCGTTATCTACTAAGGGTGGGCACAATTAATTATATGTGTCTGAATTGATCAACGTGGCTACAGAAGTAACAGGTTATGCTTCCATTGCTGTAAAACAAATTACAGTGGTGACAATGAGACCTGTAACAAACCTGTCTTAAAAGGAATTGGAATTTTTTCCCAGATAGAAGGATAAATTTAAACATAGTGATTACTTTTCAAAACCATCCTAAAATAATCCTCTTTATCAATTAATTCTGATACTTCAGTTTTGGGGATTTTATCCCCTAAGCAGTAAAAAAAAATCTGATTTAGATGAAGTTTAGCCATAAACTTCTATAAGAAATCCAGTTAAGTGCAGATTAATATCTTGATAAATATGATACAGCATATATATTGTCAAAGAAAGATGGGGAATACAGCACCAGTTGACTTTCATATCACTTTCTTGGAGTTTGGGTTTTTCATACTTATGGCCATTTTTCTGTATTCTGGAGTCCTGGTGGAGGATTTAAAGAAGCTTATTTTGAGCAAGGAGAGAGCATGTAAGCTCAAAAGCTTGTCTTTCACCAACGGAAGTTGGTCCAATGAAAGATACTACCTCACCCACTTTCTCTTAAATTACTTCATTTCAGCAGTTGAACTGCAGTTTGGAAGTGATGTATAATTCTGTACCACATCCTGCCTAGGGCAAACTAAGTATAAAATTACTTGTATAACAATTTTAGGGAAAAGGTCTTGAGGCTACTTACTTGGTATTTATGAGCATAACAAACTGAATTCTCTCCCTTTGTTTTCAGGGAGTCCAAATAACTGGAACAAATGAAGAAAATGTGATTTGTGATCCATTGTCTTGGTAAGAAATCCTGGTGACTTGTTGAATGAGTTTTGTGGTATCCTGAAAGTGCTACACTACCAGGTTAAAGGGTGTTGCATGGCTTATTAACTCAAAATTGATTTGCATGCAATAGGATTGGATTATGCCAGGGTGTGCAGCATCAGATTATAATCTGTGCTGTTTGTTGAAGCATTTTGCTTTCCATAATGTGGATTATACCCGAAGTCTATTCCGCTAACTTGCTGTTTCGAAGAGCCATATAAAACGCACTATTAATTACTCCTATTAAACTTGACATCAGATCTCTTTGGTACAGGAAGAGTTAGAGCTTTATTCTCATTTAACTGGCCACTGTTTCTATAGTGCAAAATAAGTGGAGATGGTGTTTCGTAAACAAATAGTAAAAATTTGTTCTAATTCAGAATATAGAGGATGTTGTGAGGATTTGTAATGATGATTGGCAAAATGTTCAACTGCTCTGAAAAGAGTGAAGGACAACAGCCTTTCTGAACACTTCAGTTACGTGGCTCCTGTCTGTGCCCTACTCCAGGTACACACTACTGTTTAATGGTTTAAATTCACCTTAGTATCAGACTTAAGGGAAAATGTGCTAAAATCAAGACTCACATTTGTCTATTGCCACTGCTTTCTGTGTATGTACCCAAGTTTTTTTAGAACTTTAGAGGTAAAAACTAGAGCCCAAAAATAGTTATGGTATGGCCAGTAGTTGTGTGAGTGACCTTAAGGAAAACAGTTGCTTCAGGGAAACATATGTTGGTAGAATGCCATTGCTAAACATTGCTGCTTTGTTTTTTGCATGGCTATAAACTGACCTCTGTATTTCAGATTGAGCAGATGTTTTGAAAGCATGGCGAGGGACGTGATTACAAAGCAGCTTTGTCAACCAGAAATGAAGATGCCTGCTCAGGAGGTTGGAAATTCTGCACCTCACCCTTGTATAAAAACTGATGGCTTTTGATTTCATGTAAAAACTTATCCTCTATCAAATCTATTCAAATTGAGAAGCAGTTCAGTCTTAGTAAATAGTAATTTAATTGTGTATATAATACAATGAACACTTAATTTTATCAGTGCTATTTTTGCACATAAATTAAGCATTTTTAACTTCACTGGCATCTCCAAAGGGGATGCAAACAAAAATAATCAGCTAAGTATTAACTTGCAGAACCACTCACCTGAAAAGTTATTGTAACAATAGGAGATAACTGAGAGAACTAACTGAAGTAGCAGGGAATTTTTGTTGCTCTTTCAATCACTTTGCACAATTGATAGCACTGGTGTATAGTCAGTTTTACTGTCCAGATTAATAATCCATATAAAATCAAGACCCTGGCTACTACCATCAAGCAGCCTCCGGCTCCAAATCATAGCCAGTTCGGTATTAACTTGTCTGGGACATGAAGTAGATGGCAGCTGTCAAATATTTGGGCAGCATCGTAGTGCTGAAGGATGCTTAAAGACGTGGATACATATAGCAGCAGCTGCTGCAGTTTTGGGCCCTTCAGGAGCTCCTGAGGGGATGCTGTGATACCAGGCTTTCTGCAAACCTGCTGATTTATAGAGCTACAGTTATATCAACTCTGACAGAAGTGAAACAGATGCTGAGGAAAGCTGAAGAACATCAGATTGATTTTGATCCTTGTAGTCTGTCAGATGATTTTATATCAAATGGCAGGACAAGATCAGAAATGAGTAGATAAAACCCCATTTACCTGAGCCTCCATTATCCAGCTCTCCATATTAACCGAACTGGGGCTTGACAGCCCTGGGTGGCAGGGCTGATGCTCTTTTCCCATACCTCGATTTTTGATTGTCCAATGTGGCCCTAATATGATCAATTAGATCATATAAATGGGGTTCCACTGTACATTTAAAGTTGAAGGCAGTAACTGCTGGTGTTGGCAGCTTTCTTTGTATAGACATTAGAAGCTAAGGCCAACAAATTCCAAAGTGTATACAAAGGAGTATGGTTATGTGGCCAGCGGTCACATGAGTGTCAGTGGATAACCTGAATATATGATCAGACCACCTTCAGTATCTTGCTAGAGATTGATCCAAGTGGTGCTGCTTGCAAGAAGACCACATCCCTGTGCCATGATGCTGAATTTTATCGTTTCTGCTATATGGTTCCCCTTCGTGTGACCTTTTCACAGGGCAACATAACTATTTTTAAAAATAGGGAAAGGTGACTAAAATCACAGGGGGGATGACTCAGGAGCCATCTGTAGTATCTAAAACTACTTAATTCACTATTTTAAAGACAGATTTCAAATTGTCCCTTTTATGTTACGTGTTGACTATGACTAGTGCTAAATGGTTACTTAAGCTCCCCCCCAAAGTAGTGAGGTTATGTAATTAGAGATCTTTCCCCTGTATTTATTACAGTACCACAAACTTGTTGAGGTCTATCCCGATGGGGCCTTTCCTGTAGGTTCATGTCGTTGGAAATGCCTCATAGAGCAAACTTGTGGTTTCGCTTTACCCACTGAACTATTGGTTAGCTCTGTGGGATAAAACTGCAAGACAGATTTTAATATTGGTGTGCATGTGTGAGTGTAACTATTTAACTCTAAGTATGGACATTAAGCAATATATTTTTTGTCCTGTAGGCACTAACATAGTTAACACTCGACAAGATTTTTCAATCCATGTTACAAAAGGAAATGGGTAAGTTTCTGGCTAAGATTTAGTGGGTGATTTGCACTGTGCTGTCTTGTTGTAATTAACTTGCTGATTCACATGAGTTTGCAGCTTTAAACTAAAACTGATCTCATGTATTCTATTTGTGCAGCTTCAGAAAGTCTGAAAATCAATCCATCTAACCCTTGCTGTAGGAACTTTTCTTTTAACAAACCTGTATCTTGGTTGCCAAGACTAGACAAAATATGTAAACAGTTACATTATGTCTGTAGACTATTTGAAACACTAGTTTTGAAGTGTGAATTCCAATTTGTTGAGCTGCTAATGCTGAACCCTAAATGGAAGTAAAGCAACATTAATTGATTGATTAAACTTCAGCAGTATCCCAGACTGAACTTTCCCTGGCCTTGTGCCAAAAGTCAGTTGTCCCTTCCCCAGCTGCCAAACCCCATCTTCTGTTATAAGCACTCAGAACAAAAATGTTCAGCATGTTGAAAACCAAGTGGAGGCAGCAAAAAATCAGTGTCAAGTAGCAAATCAGTTGCATCTAGTTTCATTAAACTACAAATGAAATTGCTGCAGAAATTCCAGTTCACTGTGCAGGCAGTGTTGCAAAATCTAGAGATCTTTTCACAGACTGACTAAATTGCAGCCTCTTGATTAAAACTAGCTAAATGTTTGGTTTAAAAATTAAACCAAAAACTCCATAAATCAAAAGGAGTGCAAAAACCTCTATTATAATCCTGGAAACTGAGTTTTACTAGCTTCACTTCAGAAGCTTAAAAGGAGTCCTTACGCCACAGTTTGCAGAATAGAATAGGTTGCCTCCTGAGTTTATTGCTGCTAGACCATTTAATTTCTAATTCAACACTTACAAAAATAGGATTTTAAAATAAGCTGATACTTTAGGGTAGTGGAAACTTACAAACGCTAACGGTTGTGGCACTGCAAGGTATCTGCATCCAGGTGTTCTTCTGATGGGATGTTCAAAAAACAGTGCTACAATAATTCAGCATTTGGCATTGTTGGTTTTCATGCTGCTGCATGTGCTTGTTGTTAAACCTGGTATTTCTGTTGACACAAACTTCAGTCATCTTTAAGGATTGAACATTATTGGCTTTTAACTTGTCCGTATAGTATGTCACTCGTCTACAACTGGTCTGTGGCTCAGTGGTGCACTCACTTCCTTATTCTTTTAGAGAGACTTCACTACACTACTAGACTGATCAAATTTCATTGAGATGAAAGAATTTTGGAAGACAGTATCATGACTGTAACTTGTTTTGACAGGTAATTAACTTCCAACAGCTAAAACACTTCTTTCCATGTGAAAGTTCTATAATTGCAAACAGCTCAGTTAGTGTGAAATAACTCAAAATACAACCAAGCTTTTGAGAGCATCTGATATCTTGAAACTGTAGCAGATAGGGCTAGAATAAAGTAGAAATGCTGCTGAAGAGCAGCCTAAACCTCAGGCAGTTCTAAGGCAATCACTAAGGTAGTGATTGTGATAACACTTTTGACTTGGGCAGAATAATCACTTAACTTTGAACCATTACCCAGATGTGAAATTAGGATAATTCTCACGTGTATCTGGTGTATGTGCTGTCATTAGTGTCTCAAGCAGTTTTGAAGATAAAAAGGAACCTGAAGTTCTAGGTTGTATGAAGCAAGAACTGGTGTCTGGTAGTGGTGTAACTACTTTTAATGTTTTGGGATCTGTCAAGAACTCAAGGACTACTATTCTGGTACATAGCCTGGCTCACCTTAATTTTTAGAGCTTTAAATTATCTGTGCCGTTCTGCAACAACTCTAGCCCTTTCCACCAAAGGGTTTAATGCTCAAGTATAACTAAGACTCTGTCTTAATCAGTGGTGGTCATTACCAAGGATACTAGGATATACCATTTCTGGTATGCTGTGGACATGACCATAAAGTAACTCCATCAGCTTTTGGCATTGCTACTTTTTGTAGCACTAAATCTGTTGGAAACAAAGGGATCAAAAAGCACCTTTTCATGTCAGTCTTACTTTGTATAAATCCTCACTGAGAATCTTTTTACATGGCTATTCTGAACAGAATAAAGCCAGATCTCAGCTGAAGCTGTATACATTTATTAAAAATGATGGAAAAATTAGTTTTTTGAATCTGTACATTCCTCATCAGAATTATAGGCAAAAATCCCTGACTTTATGGAATATTTCTAAATATTTATTTTGATTTGATCTGAACCTCCTTTGATGGCCCACCAAAGAGCAGCTTATCACAAGACTCTTACTTTAAATGTAACCAAAGAAAACTGAAAATATTAGCTAAACTGCTTCTGAATAGAGTGCTTTTTCCTGGCTTGTCTTCAAGCAACTCTCGACTTGGTGTAATTTATCACTTGATTCTAACCAAATCTGGTGACTCACTTTAACCCCTTAGTATCTGTTGCTGACAAGTCACTGACCACCAATCCCAAATGAAGACCAGCAACTCATTTGCACATGGAAAAGACTCTCTGGCTGTATTGCAAAGGTAAGGATGTGTGTTAGCAGTTCTGATAAGCAGCAGCACCACAACTTATGTCAAGGTCATTTCAAAGAGGGTTTGCATGGCAGTGAAACCAGCAGCTCTTAACGCGATGACCTAAAATTGAAATCCTCTGCAGGATGCCATAAGCACGTAGTGTGTTATGTGGCCTATTCCTGAGGAGATAGATGTAAGATAGCTAGGCTGTTAGTCAGGTGGAAGAGGAAGGGATGTGCCACTAAGAACACTCCAAATTACAGATCCATTGTGACTCTGCCCATTCATGGGAAAACTTAATTTGGCTTCAGACTTGAGGTTCCATTTCAAGTTCTTCAGGCTTCCCATCTCAAATTAGAAGAAATGGTTTAAATGAATACTTAAAGCAGGGGTGTCAAACTCAATTGGTATGGCGGGCCACATTTACATTAAGTTGAGTTCAGGGGGGCCACGCATAACACACACTACTCTACTCTACCTTTCATGCTCTACTCTCTGCCGAAAAATCTCCCCGCAGGGTAAATTTCGACGGCACAGTAGGGGAGAGAGGCTCTCACAGGGACTTGCACACTCCACTCTCCGCTGTTAAATCTCCCTGTGGGGTCACATTCGGCGGCCATTTCCTTTTTAACACGGCCATTTCCTTTTTAAGAGCTCACGCAAGATGTCCCACAACTTGCCTGAGCTCCGCTCAGAAAACACTGACAGCACAAGCCTGCGGCCCGGATTCGGACTGCGGGCCAGATAACACAAGCCCGCGGGCCGCAGTTGGCCCGTGGGCCGCGAGTTTGAGACCCCTGACTTAAAGTATGATAGGTGGCTTGACACTGAGTCCCTTACTTCTAGTGTACATGTCACGTCAGTTGGTCTGGCCCCAATTAGCATTTTAATACAGAAGTAACAATTGCAATTTTTTTTTTTTTTCAAAGCCCTTTTGTCTATGGTGGGATATTCCTCTTGCCAGTTGAGGATCAGTTCTGGACAAAGAATGGTTGCAGTCTATGGAACCGAAAGAAGCTTGGAAGTTTACTTGGGTTACCTTAACCTGACATACTTCACTTCCAGCAGCAATTTGTTCAGAAATGGCCGATCTATCAACCGAAAGACAGCTTTCATTAACAAAACCACACTTTGAATAAAGCAAAAGACTTGTATGAAAACTTGCAGGGGCTGAAGCTGGGACTAAACCAGGGAGGGTTCATTTTTAATACACTAGTAATACATTGTGGGGCCCTCAAATGTGTAGCACTATAGAGGTAGCATTCATACTCTGGAGAAACGATAGAGTACCCCATTAATGCTATCCTCTTCCTCCAATGTAGGAGCTGTAGGGGACTTATTTTTGTATTTATATTTTTTGAAGGGAGCTGTATCCTGGACTCAGATTGAGCCAACCTTTTATCTAAAATGGGAGAAGATAAGGGGGTGAATGAAATGGGGAAAAACCATGCCCTCAAATGTAATAATTAGGAAGGTCAGCTATGTAATTCTGTGATATCAAAATTATCCTAAATAGCAGTCACTCGGGCTCCTAATGTCTTTTATCATTCTTTATTCACCACTACCTGGGAATTGCTTTTAAGAATTAGTAAACATCTATATAGCATGGGAGCAAAACGTTGTAAAATTTCATTTTGTGGGCTAGCAAGGTATGGGGAGGGAGGCGTCATACAATTCTGGAGGTTTTTACAAATCAAAATTGCAATGTTGTCACCCTCTGCAGGACTCCTTGCCCTGCTGGCTCCCAGCTCCTCTGGTTGGAAATCCTTGATAGAATTCTTGTTGAAAATAGTTCAAGTTCAGTTATTTGGAAGTCCTTTCTCTTACAAAATACAATGGTACCAAACATGACCAACATAGAACTATATAAATGTATATTTGAGAACATGTTTAAAAATGTTTAATTATGCTTTAACTCAGGGATGCATTGCTTACATAAAGAACCTTGATTTTTTTGGTAATCCTAGGGAATTTGTCCTTGACATGTAGGACTGAAGACAGTTATTCCTTACTCATATAATTAGTGCCATCTGTGTAGCATACCACTGCTAGATACATCTCAGTGATCCCCATCTGTACTGTGCACTGGCATCTCAATACAAGGCACGCTGCTGGCCAAACATTTGTAGGGTGGTGAGCCTCTGGTCTTTGTACATTAGCTGAAGGATTGTGTGAAATTCATGCTCACAAATCAACTGGGATGATCAGCCCATCCTCCATGCCCAGTAGGGGAGGGTAGTTTTGGATGTGCTGAATCATCCTGAAGCCATTCCATTGCTTGATGACTTGCCCTATTAATAGCAGGTATAAATGTATCCCTTGTCAGTGGTATCTTTTCTTTGTTTGCTTCTTGGAAAACACCAATGCAGGTGTCAAGTGTAAAGCATGTCTTGTGCAAAACTTTAGAGTTAAGTAGCCCCTCTGTGGCATGCAAGAATATTTGTCAGCTTCCTCAGGGGAACCACAAACTGCATTGAACAGTACAAAGCAATAGCTTTATTACACAAGTGATGAAATTGTTTGCATGCTGGAGCATTTTTCATGAAAGGTGTATGGTTAACTTGTGCTCCATGCAAGTATGAGGCAGTAGCTTCATAATGGCTTTGGAAATATTGGAAGACCATGTACAAATACCATGGAGCCTTTCTGGTAATTTTAATTGATTGTTCTGTATACCTTTCAAAGGAGGTAGACTTCTTCATAAATCCAGTATTTTCTCTATCTTCATATTGACATGTTTAGCCAAATCTTGAGTTGTTCCCAGTTTCTGGTTTGTCAGAGCATGCACTCATACCTGAGGCTTTGATAACAGGGCAGCAGTGTCTTGCTTACTGTTTGCTGGTGCTACAGTCACTGACCAGTGATGCACTGCTTGAAGTAGTATAGGTCACACTTTTTCAGTTTTGGCCTAAGTTATGGATCTCAAACTCCCACATATTGCAAGACAGAACACTTGTAGTAGCTGCAAACAGTCTTGATAGCACCATGTCTTCTGCTGCTTTTAAGGATAGGTGCCATGAATAATTTCTTCAGATAAGATTGTTAAACTACTGCATCACACATTTCATCTTCAGTAAGAGCCTTCTTGCTAAGCATTTGTTTCTTTTCAGTCCTGTTCAAAGCACATTTCTCTGTACTTAGCTTCTGCATCAGCCATTGCCATCACTTTCACATCCATTAGTGCTTCTGGGAGGCAGCTTATGAACTCCAGCTAGTTGCACAGTTGGCAGTAGTTAAGTCAATATTTGATTTACCTTTAACTCAACACATTACATGCATTCTTAATGCATTATTTGATATGTAGGGTCATATGTGGGTGTAATGCTTTACTTTAGGAAGTGGTGTAGCTGTCAGTTACCATAGCTTCCTTGGATGGACATGATTAAATGGACTGATTTACATTCTAACTATCTTCTGCCTGGTCAATCACTAGAAACTCAGCACTGCTGAAATCTTTCAGTCCTGTGACACCTTCCTAAGTTGTGTACTGACTGTCTTGTTCACTGTTTCACTGGATGCTTCGACAGAGAAGTTGACTGTGGAATCTTTTAACCTAGCCTTTAACTGTTGAACATTTTTTAAAAACATGTTGGAGGATTTCATGGAATGAGTCAATTTCTAATTGACTGACAGGAAACTTCAGGATGAACAGCTGCTATACTGGCTTCTTGATTGACTCAGTTGTACATTGAGCCCTGGAAAATGACAAGTTTCAGAACTGTGAAAAGTGACAAGCATTCAGTAAATATCATACTACATCCAAATTGTCTAGTTTATTTGTCATACTGTTCAACTGTCTGCACTAATATATGAAATTAGAACTTTCTGAAGTGATGAAAGTATTTGGCCCACCTGTTACTTTCCTCTTACTGGTCCATTACTGACTCAAGGAAACTAAACTGGATTTCTATAGGTAGCAGTGGCTGGTAATGTTGGAGTTCTGCCATAAGCATCAGCTTGCTTGAGTGGTGGGAGAACTGGATTTTAGCTCAAACTAGAGCAGTTGTATTCTCCATCTACTGAATTGTGTACTAAAGTGGGGATTTCTTATTATACACTTGTTTTGAAATGAAAAGGGGTTTTAACCAAAGAGGAACTTAAGGTTGTCAAATGTGATGCTTCAGTAGCTTGAAAATGGGAATTAAAATTGACCTCTTCCCCAGGAGATTTTTTTCTGTGAAAACGTTGTGTAGAGAAACAGACCAGCCTAGTAGATGAATGAGCTCCACCATAATGGAGCAGTGGAGAGGGACAACTTAGCTAAATACCACAAATTGGAATGTATCAGAAGGAAAGGAGTGGGAAAGATAATCCTGAGAATTTAACATTCCTCCAGCTGAGTGCAAGTGTTCAAAAGTGGGTTCAGGAAAATGGCAAAAAGGTGAATAAAAATGTACATGAAGCTATGACTGAATTACGAGGTTAACTTTCTATTTAGCCCTTTAGCTGATTTCACTGCAAGTTACATTTGAGGTAAAGGATCAAACAGGCTTTTTCACTGGTTTTAAGGATGCCTTGCTGTACATACTGTTTTATTTCTAGCCCAACCCAGTTCCTAGAAGAGACTTTCATTGATTCTGGTTGTTACCCATAAGTAGCCCCTACTACATTTTTGGTCAGTTTCATAGCATTTTAAAATAGTTTTTTTTTAAGTTTCAGATGTTTACAGCTGAAATTTTATGGTGTAACTGACCTGACCCAAGGGGGGGGGGAGGTGTTAAAGAGAAGTTCTTTCCCCTAACACAGTCTGTTTTTCACAGGTGAGGATGTGGTAAGACCCTACCCCCTAAGTACTTAATTTTCAGTAATGCAGCTCCTTCTGACACTTAGTGGCAGGTAGCTCACCGAAGACTTAAAGGCTGGAAGTGGTACCCTGATTCTACAGATAGCTAGAGTCATCACTTAAACTGGATCCTAGATGGCATCCTTCAAGGCCCTGCTTTGTGAGCATAAGTAATTATAACATAGCAGAAGCTGAAACACTCTGCCTCCAAGCATGCTTGGGGGGAGGAGTCAGAAATGCCTTTGACTCTTATGGCCTAGTCCAAAGGAAGGAGCACACTTAGGGCATCAACTGGATTTCAAAGTCTAGAAATTTGAGGGGACAGTTTGACCAAATACTACTTTTCTGGTCCAGTCACATGGTCCAAGCTGCCTCATCTCCATCTGTTTTCCTTTTTACATGGAGAAGAGCAATAAGGAACACTAGTCTGCATCACCCTTCTTGAAATCTCTTAATTTACAGTGAAGGCATTTTTGTTCTGTAGTTTACTTGCACACCAGATTTTCTGTGTTTGAACTGGTGTCTAAACTCATTACTAAGAGAATCAAGTAACCATTCACATGGACCTGAAAAAACATGGTTACTTACCAATAACTTGTTCTTTGATATGTTGCTCATATCCATTCCACTTAGGTGTGTGCACCTCATGCACGGTTCCTGGACAACTTTTTCCCTTAGCAGCCCCTGTAGGGGCTGGTGCCCCCTGGAGTGCCACCTTCATGCGGCAGTATATAAGATGCTGCCGGCCCCTCTCCTTAGTCCCTTCTTTCTACTGACTCCTACAGACAGTGGGGACAGAGCATGGGTGTGGAATGGATATGAGCAACACACCTGGAAGAACAGTAGTTATTGGTAAGTAACCATGTTTTCTCATTTGAGTGATGGCTCATATACATACTACTTAGGTGTTAAGACCTACCTGGAGGTGGGTAGGAGTCATCAGTGAGCTGCTTTCAGCATGACACTGCTGCCTCATGCATCCTCCCTTGACTGTTGGACAATGGTGTAGTGTGAGGCAAAGGTGTGCACCAGTGACCAGGTGGCAGCTCTGCAGATGTCAGCCTGGACCCTCAAGTGCACTGTCACTATCTCTGGGAGTTGGACACCTGTGCGCTCATAGCAGAACCTGATGCAGGCTGTAATCCATCTGCTGATGCACTGGGTGGTCTGCATGGTCTTCCAGAAAGCCTGGGCCCTCCTCCCATCCAGGGTTTGTAGTCTCCTCTCCTCTGACCTGGGGGGGGTTTAGGGAAAAACACGGGGAGGAAAATGTCTTGGTTATAATGGAATTGGGAGACTACCTTAGGTAGGAAAGCTGGATGTGGCCTCAGCTGTACCTTATCCTGGAAGAACACGGTACAGGGGGACTCCAAAGTCAATGCTCTTAGCTCAGAGACCCTCCTAGTTGAGGTAATGGCCATGAGGAAGACCACCTTCCAGGACAGGATCAGCAGGGGCCTGAGAGCTTGAAGGGGAGCCCTGTCAGTCTAGCAAGGACCAGGTTGAGATCCCAGGGAGGCACCAGGTCATAGACCTGCAGGTAGAGCCTCTCAACCCATTTGAGGAGCCTCACCAACATAGGGTGGGAGAACAGGGACCGCCTCTCCCATGGCTGATGGAAAGCTGATATGGCCACTATGTGTACCCTGAGGGAGGCTAGTGCTAATCCCAGGAGCCTAAACTGCAGCAGGTACTCCAGGATGGCCTGCACATGGGATGTACCAGGGGTTATGCCCCGTGACTACCCAGCAGGTGAACCTCCTCCACTTGGCTCTGTACACGATCTGCGTGGAGGGCTTCCTGCTACCCAGCAGCATGCATTGGACCTGCTCTGAGCAGGCGCTCTCCTTCATCTGCCAGAGAGTCTCCAGGCTGTCAGGTGCAGTCCTGGAAGAGCAGGTCCAGCCTCCTCGGGAGCTTGATTGGCACAGCGACAGAGGTGTCCTGCAGCATGCTGAACCAGTACTGTCTTGGCCATGGCAGGGCAATCAGGATCACGTCCGCTCTGTTCCTCTTGGTTTTCAAGAGGACCCTGGGTAAGGAAGGGGAGGGGGGGGACACATACATGAGGGCCCCCATCCATTTGATGAGGAACACATCGGAGAGGGAGCCCAGCTCGCCACCCTGCAGCAAGCAGAACCTCAGGCACTTCCTGTTCCAGGACCACACGAACAGGTCATTGGGGAACACCCCACTCATGGAAAATCATGGCTGCTACCTCTAGATGCAACCACCAGTCATGTTGGGGTAGAAACAACCTGCTGAGGTGATCCGCCTTGTCTTTCCTGACCCCTGGGAGGTGAGAGGTGGTTAAACAAAAGCTGTGCCTCACCACAAGGTCCCAAAGTCAGAGCACTTCCTGGCAGAGCACCGAGGAGCACCCCCCCCACTTGTTTATATAATCATTGCTGTGGTGTTGTCTGTCAGCACCTGTATCATTTTGCCCAATAACCAGTGAAGGAACACTGTGCATGCTAATCTAACTGCCCTCAGTTCTTTCACAGTGATGTGGAGGGTAGTCTCCTGCTGTGAACAGCAGCCCCAAGGCCACTGCTGACGTGGGTCCCCCAGCCCAGGTCCGTCACATCGGAGATCAGAGTGACTGAGGGGGTCAAGTCCCTGAACAGAATCCCTTCCAGGACGGTCCTGGGATTCCTCCATGACTGTAGTGACACCAGCACTGCGGGGAGCAGTTACCACTCTGTCCAGGGAGTGCCTGCTGGGCACATACACTGAGGCCAACCACCTTTGGAGAGGCCTGAGCCGAGCTAGCCTTATGGCATACGTACACGAGGCCATATAGCCCAACAGCTGAAGGCACTGCCTGGCTGTCGTCATGGGGCACCTCTGTAGTTGCAAAATTATCACTGACATAGCCTCAAACCTCCAGCGTGGGAGGAAGGCCCTAGCCCAAACCAAGTCTAGAGAGGCCTCTATAAACTGTGCTGTACAGGGGACAGCATCAATTTCTGTTGTTGATGAGCAGCCCCAGACCGTTTCAGGTGGCCTGGATGAGGGAGACCGCCTTGTGCACCTGAGACCTGGACTTGCCCCTTATTAACCAGTCGTCTAGGTAGGGGAATAGCTGGACCCTTCTGTGCCCTCAGGTACGCCACCCCCACTGCCACCCACTTAGTGCATCCTTCAGGTCAAGGGCAGCAAACCAAGCTCCTGGATTCAATATGGGGATAATAGCCGCTAGGGCCACCATGCGAAACTTCAGTTTATTTATGAACCTGTTTAACCTGCACAGGTCCAGTATCGGCCTGAGGCCTCCTTTGGCTTTGGGGACAAGGAAGTACCTCGAGTAGAACCCCTTCCCCACCTTGAGCAGCGGAACCGCTTCTATGGCCCCTTTGCACAGGACAGAGCAGACCTCCTGCAGGAGGAGTTGCTCATGAGATGGGGCCCTGAGGAGGGACGGGTAAATTGGAGGGGGGGAGGGAGAAGCCACAAGATGGAGGTCGTAACCCCTGTGCACAGTGTCCAAGACCCAGCAGTCTGATGTGATGCCCCGCCAGAGGCTGAGGTAGGGCCTCAGCCTGTTCCTGAAGGCTAAGGGCAAATTCGGGGGGAGGGGGAGGGTACTGGTGCCACCCTTAGGTGCACCGTCAAAACTGGCGCTTTCCCTTGGAGCCCTGGGAGGGTCCTTTGTAGGAAGCAGCGGATGACCCGGAGCAGTTGCGTCGCCCGAAACCCCTGTTCCTATCCCTACCCCTTGCGGGGGGGGGGACGGGACGCCCTAGGTGGTGGCCCAGGTTGCTGCTGCTGTGGTGGGCGCTGCAGCTGCTGGCGAGTCAGTAACCTCGCCATCTGAGGGGTGTATAGTCCCAGGGAGCGGAGGGTGGCCCTCGAATCTTTGAGGGCGTGCAGCTTCTTGTCTGTCTTCTCTGAGAACAGACCAGCTCCATCGAACGGCAAGTCCTGAATGGAGTGCTGCACCTCCTGGGACAGTCCCGTGGACTGAAGCCATGCTATGTGACGCATGGCGATGGCAGAGGCCATTGCCCTGCTGGCTGTGGCTGCAGCGGCCGAAGCAGTCTGCACAGCTGTGCTGGCTGAAGTCAATCCTTCCTCCAGGACTGTGGCAAAATCTGCGGCTTGGTCCTGGGGCAGGGACTCTGTGAATCTTCGCATAGAGTCCCAAAGGTTTAAATTTTACTTGCCCCAGAGGGCTTGGTGGTTAGCCACCCTGAATTGAAGCGCCCCCGTGGAGTAGACCTTCCTGCTGAAGAGGTCTAGACTCCTACCCTCTTAGAAATGGTGCTCTAAGCCTCTTGACTCTTCTTCTGGTTGGCGGCATCCACAACCAGAGTCCCTGGGGCTGGGTGCATGTACAAGTACTCGGGCCCTGTGGCTGGCACGTAGTACTACTTCTCGGTGCCCTTAGAGATTGGGGCAACTGAGGAAGGGGTTTGCCATACAGTCTTGGTCAGGCGCAACACCCTTTCATGAACAGGGAGGGCTACCGTGGAAGGTCCTTGAGTCCCCAAACGCCTGAAGAGGGGGTCTACCTCTTCCTTCAGCATCTTAACCTCCAGGTCAAGGTTGGAGGCCACCCGTTTCAGGAGCTCCTGACGGGCCCTGAAATCAATAAGAGGGGCCCCCTGGTCCCTGAAGGCTGCCTTGTCCGGTGACGATGAAGAGGACAGGTGGCGGGGTCCTGTTGAGGGGCCTTCCCCAGGGTCCGACTCCCCCTCCGAGGAGTGGTCTCTCTCCTGCACCGATGGTGCCTGTGGGGGAGCTTGCTGGATCACGGACGCAGAGGCCGACGCAGTTCCCTGCCCCAACTGAGCTCCCCAAGGTCCCCAGTATGGCCACTGCCATGGGGGGCTGGGGCCAACCCGGTGCCGGGGGGCTGTACCTCTTCCTGGTGTCAGGTCCTCCGGACGCCCAAGCCAGGGGAACAGTGCCACTGGGAGGAGCCACTTCGGGAACCTCTGTTGGACGATCCTGAGGAGTGGCGGTGCTGGCACTTGGGCCAAGCCGACGACGATGACCGGTGCTGTGGGATGGAAAATTTTCGTTGCTTCTTCCCCGATGCTGGTGAACAGTGCCAAGTGCGTTGCCTCGGTGCCGAGTTGGAGCTTGAGCACCGAGAGCAGTCAGCATGTGACAGGGACCTGGAGCGGTGCCATCTCGATGATCGGGACAGGTGCCGGGAAGACTCGTCTGAAGATGGAGAGGAGCTGTCCAACTCAACTCTCTGGCGCTGGGTGGTGGGCAGCCGTTGCTCCGGTGCCAGGCGCACCCACCCTTCAGGGACACCCATCGCGGGTTTGCCCCAGGACACAGGCCCTGGCTCCCTCAGCTGAGAGAGGGCCAGAGGCATGGGCAAGGCCAGCAAGGCTCGAGCCGCTTCGAACACCTCCGGTGTAGAAGAGTCCTGGACGGGGGGTCTCCCACTCCCAGAAGTCAGGGGAGGTTCCCTGTGTGTTGGTGCCGGCGGCTCATCCATGAGCTGCAGCACCTTTGGGCTTGACCCCGGCTGCTCCTGCGGCGTGGGGGAGGGAGAGCGCTCTACGCTCTGGTGGCACTTCTTTCTCGGCAGCAGAGATGTCCAGTGCTGAGGCGCCTGCGGAGCGCTCTGCACCGACGAAACACTCGGTGCCGATGGAGTCCGAGTCAGCTCGGATGCTGGACACAAGGCAGACTCCATTAAGATAGCCTTTAGCCCTCTCTCTTTCCTTTTGAATCCTTGGCTTAAAAGGCTTTACAAATATGGCACCGATCCTTACGGTGCTGCTCTCCAAGCACTGGAGGCAGCACTCGTGAGGATCACTGAGCAGGAAGGCCTTCCTGCAGCCAGTGCAGGGTTTAAACCCCGGCTGGCCCAGCGTGGCCGGGTCACTAGAGCCCTAAGGCTCTCCTATTCCTAACTAACTAATTCCTAACAACTAAAAACTGAGGGAGAACTGCTAACTAACTAAACACAATAAAGGGGAAGAATACTTGTGATGCAGCAAGAGTTGTTCCAGCAACTGTCATGGGTGGAAAGAAGGAACTGAGGAGGGGAGGGGCCGGCAGCACCCTATAAACTGCTGCATGAGGGCAGCACTCCAGGGGGCGCCGGGACAGGCCCTACAGGGGCTGCTATGGGAAAATGTTGTCCAGGAACCGTGCACAAGGATGCGCACACACCTAAGTGCAATGCATCTGAGCAATCACTCGAGGGAGAACTTCACTTAATATGAAGTGCTACTTAAACTTTTTTAATGTAATGCATTTAAGAAAAGGGTATCAGTTCAGAAGAGTGGAAGGCCAGACCACATCCCTGGGTCCTCTAAGCTGACCTTAGCAGAAACTTGTCACCCACTTATGCCTAGCTTGAGCCACTAGCTTGTTTATCTGAATCCTATTCTCTTGATTTGAATGGTTCAAGACAGCACAGTAGTTTTGTGGTAGTCTGTGTAAAAGTTTAATCAGATTTATGCTGCTGCTTGATTCAAGAGCCCTTTAGTACCGTTTTCTCTCCTCAAGGAAGTACTTAAGTCACCTGTTTATTTTGAAAGCCTGACATTTTGATCTCAAGCCTGTTTAATGTACATCTACACTGCAACGTAAGTCCAGCCCTCACTCCGCCACCTCCCTTCCCTTTCCATACACAAACCCAGGGCTCAGTCCCAAAACTCTACAAGGGTGGAAAGTCAGAGCCTAAATAAAGCCCTACAAGCCCTAGTTCACTGCAGTGAAGATGCAGTCTGACTAGGCTCACACTGAGGGAGTCCACCAAAAGAATGCCTTGTTAATTTTTTGTCCAGTCAGTCATGTTTTCCCACAATGCACCATGAACACAGGGCTAGAGCAGCCAAATTTTGGGACGATGCCAGGATGGCTGGTTGGACTGCAATGTAGATGCTAGAGCTCTGCGCTGGGACCTAAGGTTCAACAATTTCTAACCTATAGCTTGAGCATCTACACATTTGTAACTGTGTAGGTTAACAAACTGCTAACAAGTTTACTACTGCAGAGCATGTTCTTCAGCTTCTCCATTTTTAACGTTCTTTGTAAATGAAACGACAGTGTGCCTGTCTCATCAATGCAGTATGCTGTGGTAAAAGTCACTTCACTACTTCTGTTTACGCATCCAAAGACCTTATGTTGAGTTATTTATCAAGGACACCCTACTGCCTTTCCAGGCTAGAGTTTCCCAAGCTGTATCTTAGAACAGATCTCAAACTTTTTTGCTGAGACATCTATGCTATGCCACCCTTACTTCTGCTCTGCTGCTGGGGCAACGCTGCCTTCAGAGCTGGGCATCCAGTCACTAGCCACTGCTCTCCAGCCACCCAACTCTGAAGGACTTGGCCTGTCAGCCCTGTGCATGGCTGACAGCTCATGGCCACCCCCGTCTCCAATAATAATTTCACAATCCCTGTTTTAGAAGTACTCCGAATTTCAGTAAAATACGTTGGATAAAATTTTCAAAAGCCAGAGGCACTACAGCAGTGAAGAGGAAACTTCTGAAGATGAAAAGGGCAGGGGGTTAATTCCCATTGAAATTAATAGCAATAGGCTTAATTGCAATTTGTACCTTTGAAAAAATCTGTCTAATTGAAAGTTCATGGGAACAATGTGCCTAAAGGCTATTTGCATCATTTAAAGTCAATAGAAATTAGGCAAATTTCCTCTTATCCTTTGACTTTCCAATCAATTAACACTTCCACATAAATTCCACATTATGATTTCATTACAAAACTTTATTAAAAAGATTCAGATGACCCCTTCATTTTTAAATGCAGATCTTCCTCAATTAAAAAAACCTTCATACAATCTAGATCTGATTATGAGTCATAATAAGCAAAAATGGAGTTTAAACTGCAGGCTAAGTCTGTATTTAGGCAAACTTTGGTAGTGGTTTTCACTCAAGGGGTGGGAATAAAATATGTAGGTTGCTACGTTTAAATTATGATCTTTCACCTATATCAAAGGTCAGTATTTACAATTACACAGTGATATTGCTTAGCGTGATTCTGGCCTTATCATACATTCCTTGGATTGAATTGAAAAAGAAGTCAAGCACTTTTTATTCCAGAAGTCTGTTAAAGGATCTGGTGTTCAGTGTGTCTTTTTGGCTCGTAGTTTTTCCAATGTTTTCTGTAAATGAAAATAGATGTTTAAGTATCCAGTTGAGATTTGAAGTTCCTAAATAACAACAGGCTGGCAGTGTTATGGATAGCTAAAAATGCTCAATAAGGAGGACAGTAGTTAAGCTTCATTGTACTACTGAATACTTTCCAAAACAGCAGATTGGATTATGCAGACAATGATTTTCCAGAAATTGGTATTCAGTGTGTTCAAATACATCAGTGTATATTTGGCACAAGGCAACCTTGCGTAACACCACAACTATTACAGTAGTTACCAGTCAACCACATACCTCACTTGAAACCGGAAGTATGCAATTAGGTAGCAGAGACCCAAAAAATGAAACACTGTACAGTACTGAGTTAAATGTAAACTACCAAAAAAAAACGGGGAGGAAAGTTTAAATTTTTTTTGACAAACTAAGGAAATTGGTTCTGCTTTTCGTTTAAATTAAGATGGTTAAAACAAAATTTTTCTTCTGCATAGTAAAGTTTTAAAGCTTTATTAAGTTAATATTAAGTAATAAACTTTTGAAAGAACCACCATAATGTTTTGTATCAGTTACCAACAATCGCCATTCCCCAGGTGTTCGTAACTGAGGTTCCACTGTATGTTTCTTCCCATTCCTGAAAATCATGCAGTGGATGTTTTCATTGTATCTTTCTGGAGGGATTTTCCCTAGGCTAATCCTAAATTTGTTGCAATGAATGGAAGTGTGCCAAAAACAGCCAGAAGTTTAAACCCAGATATTAGAGTTTGATTTAAATAAAGTGAACCGTTCTGTTTCAACAACAACGAGCATAACCCTTGGCAACTAGAAGAGGAACATCTGCACAGTAGAGGCACCAAGATTCCAAACATATTCCTAATTTTGAGTATTTTCGCTTATGCACTCATCACCAAAGTCACAAGAGGGAAAACTCGGAATCAGCTTTCATTTGTAGGGAAAAGGTGATAGTGTTGGCTTCTAATGAGACATGGAAGGGTTGCTTTCCTCACAGTTATTTTTGCCAGTGTTCAAAATGTAACTATACAGAGAGACATTAGCTTTATTGCTATTTTCCAAGATGGTCCTCATAGAAAAACACAAATTTTAGTATGTAAAATAATTAAAGAATTAGTAGCTGAAAGCACATAAACCCATGCTGTCACATGGCTGTAATTTGTAAAGCCAAAGAGCTCTCAGCCATGCTTGTAACTATTTCCATTACTTCTGCCTCAAAACATTCTAGATTTCAGAGTGACTCAGAATAATCCTGGTATCTAATTATACCGATAGAACGACAGCCTAAAAAAGATTTGGTTTAGGCATGGGGAGGAGGGAAAAGAAAGATTTTAAGTGGCTACTGCACAACTAATAAATATTCAAGCTATACAACAAAATGCTTGGGAGAAACTGAACTGCCAATGTGTTTTATGTCAGAAGCAGCAAATGTGGCCTGAGCTGAAGGGCGTGGCTTAATCCTAGAGCTTCCCTCAACACTAGACAGCCCCTGAATTCCACAGGTGGGGACTTTAACTCATTAATAAGACAAGCTATGCCACAATATAATCCAATTATTCAGGGAAGCATTCAAATACATAAACATGGGACGATCCTTTCTTTTCCCGCAGTGTCGTGAAGGAGGCAGGAGACATCTTCCAACTTCTGCAATCAATGAGGCAGAGAGGCCCTAACTCCTCCTTTGCTACACAGCCCCAATTCACTCAATCTGTCCATATCCCCATTTCCACCCCATTTTTCCCTACCCCCTACTGCTACCCTCCAGCCCATCTACTCCCTCACCCCAATTCTAGTCTCTTCTGCATCTCATTCATGCAGCTTCCTTCTTCATGTTGCCCGTGTCCTGCAGGGGAAGCACTGAGAGCAGTCTGCCTGCTCTCAATTATAGTCTCTGAACCTAGCTCAGCCAGTAGCAGTTGCAGGTAAAGTCATGCTTGGATCTTGCAGCCCAAGGCTGGAGCATGATCCCTGTAGGCAGGAACTTGAGATGAACCATCACAGCTCATTTAACAAATCTCAGCATCTGGAAGCTGTAATTTGTCAAAAGCTTCTAAACTTGGCTAAATTTGAGTGAACTTTCACTGGGATGGCAATCGGCTGACACAAAGGCCGCACTCCTGCCAAATGTTGAAACCCAACTCCAAATCATGGAGCTACTGGAGTTCCTTAAAAAAAAAGGTTGCTAGAATTTTTTAGCATGTCAAAATGACATTTCCCCCTATTCTCATTCTCAGAAATGGTTCAAATGTTTTTTGGCTGAAACACTAAAAAAATTCTTTTTAGCCTGACGAAAGACACCAGAACAACCAGGAACAACTTCAGGTAAACAGTTAATGATTAGCAAAATTATAAGCAATTGAAAATAGTGTCTTATAATAGAAAGCGTTGCGCAAAATTAATAGGTGGCACTCCCAGCTCTGATTAGTGTAGCCTCAAAAGCTGTAGTAGGTAGTCACTCAAAACAGAGAATTCAAAACAATCACCAAGAGATGGGATGGTAGAACTCCATTACTGCAAGAATGGCTCATCCCTATTTGCTTTGGATGGACTCAGTTTTTAATGATACTACATAGGTAGCAGTCTCATTAAAAAGAGCCTGCATAGACAGTTCAACATAGGCATTAAAATAGAGAAATGCTAGGCCAAGGGGTTTAAGCTACTGTACCACACACCCACCTTTTGAAACTCTTTAGCCTTTTCCCTGTTTTTAGCATACGTTTCTTTTCTTGATTTCTCTTCTTTTCTGCTTTTCACTTCAGCTAGTTGATTATAAAGTCTGCCAAACAGTAAAAACATGTATACTTATTAATGGGAGCTCATCTTAAAATTAAAGTGTTTGTAAAGGTGTAAATTAACTGGAAGTGATCAAAAAGCAGCTTTGGTTTATTTTGCTAGTATGCCAAAAATCCTCTTTTATTAGTATTTATATCTAATAAGTTCATTATGCAGAGGTTTTTGGTTATATTTGTTTTAATATATCATCAAACAGACATTTGACAGACTAGGACTGGTAATTTTCCCAATATGTTTTACTGACCTAAGATCCTGAACTTAATAGTTTTAAATAGTAAACACCTTGACATGAAGAATTATTGCAGCTACAATAACTCAAACCCAGGTCTTTAGTTACATGACTACATACCATAATTTCTAATTATGGATAGTGAATGAGTTTAGATGTGGCAACACTTAGGCCGAAGTTTCGGCCTAACTTTGTCTGGCATGAGTGTTGGTTTGCCAATTTTATTTTCTCTTACATAGATCTGCTTAAATAATGCTACTGCTGGAATGTTTTGTTCATGGAATGTGTTGTATTAGATCTTTTGGAAAATGGAAAAGATAATTAGTATAATAAATATACAATCCTATAATGATAAAAGTCCTTTTTACTGGGAAAAATAAGGACAAGATGACATGAAAACTGTATGAACAACTAAAGTTGTATAGTTGAAGCTTGCACATGTGTAATATGCATGGGTTACATAGGCCATTACCTTCCAGATTCGGCGGCAGTCAACAGGAGATACGCAAGTGACATAAATCACTTGTGTATCTCCTGTCAGCTCCACTGCATCTGCTCCGGGCACCATCCACACTGTGCTGCGTCGACGGGAGCAGCCACCACTTACCGGGGTAGTTTTCCTATGTTGATTGCTGGATCAACTGAGCGGGTCTATACAGACTGCTCAGTCAATCCTGAACAATCGATCTGAAGGCGGCGAATTTGCCGCCATCAGTGTAGACCCAGTCAGTGACAATGATTAATGCTGATTGGAGAGAAGTCAATGAATATGTAATGTGCACAAGTATAAGAATCCAAATGAATAAGGACCAAACTGGAGAAATACTGGAGCAGAAATTGGAGGAACAAGTTTGATGGACTAGACCCGGGATCACGAAATATACCAGAACTTTGGGAATCCAGAATTCGGTAACTTAGGCCTCTATGTATTTCATCGATCATCTGGCATAAATATATGTTCAGATGCTAAGTGACAATAATTCTGTCTGAAGTTTTATAAATAAAAGTGAAAATTATTAAGTCTGAATTGGGTGGATTCAGACTCTCAGACTTTAAGGCCAGAAGAGACCATCATGATAATTTAGTTAGACCTCCTGTACCATCGCAAGCCATAGTACCTCACCCACCCATTGCTGCAATAGGTTCATGACCTCTGGCTGAGTTACTGAAGTCCTCAACTCTTGATTTAAATACTTCAAGTTACACAAAAGCCACCATTTACACTAGTTCAAACTGCCAGAGCAAGGCAAAAAAGACCCAGGGTCTCTACCAGTCTGATCTGGAGAAAAATTCCTTTCCTATCCCAGTTTTCCACTTTACACTCCCAACAACAACAAACAGCACAAAAGATTAGTCTCCATGACTATTCATCTAATTTAAATCTAAAGGGATGAAATAAATGAGAAGTCAGAAACCACTGCTAAAAATAAGGCTTTATATTACTGCAAACAGATATTATTGTTTCACAAACAAAAGTAGTTTAATCAGTAATTTCTCTCACACAGTACCTTAAAGTGCGCTGGTGCATTTGAACATCTGCAGACTCTCTGTCCTCTGGAGAGCATACTTTCACTTCCCCCACTTTCTTCAACTGGCTGACAACTGCACCTTTTTTTAAAAAAAAAACCAAAAAAACAAAATATTTTTTAAAATTTTAAAAACGGAACTATTAAGGCAACTAGATAAGAAGAGCTCATGCAGATCAGTGACAAAGTCAACTGGTTGAGTATCCACTATGTAAGCTTCACCAGGACACGTTTATACCTTTTACAAAATTGATCGTGTCATGATTGGCAGACAGTAAAAAAGCGCAGTGAACTGAACACTGGCCTCAAAAGGCAACATGTCTGAGAAAAAAAAAAAAAACAGTAGAGACTAAAGCATGTTTCCTATTTTGGAGAAATATTTGAAAAGAAATAGGCTGGTAGAATGGACTCCATGGGGCAGAATTTTTTTTTTTTTTTTTGAGAGTAAACTCCAAACTCCAGCCAAGGACAATAGTAGTGATCTTATCTCATACAGGTTTTAGACTTTTGTCTATAGTGGGCCACTGAGATAGCTAGTCATAATGGTGCTATGGCTCCTTATTTCTAGTTTCTAATTCCCATTAAAAGAAATTCAAAATGTTACTTTTGCAATACTGCTTTTCTATTTAATCAATTACTATTTTCCCATGAATTTTATATAACTAAGTGGGTGAAGAGATGATCCTAGGATTATGGAAGAGGGTGAGGTGTTTCTGAAATGCTCTTACTTAAAATGCAATCCAGGAAGTGAAAAAATTTGAGAATTACTGCTATAGACTTCAGATCTTTGCTCTTATAGATCAAAGAGGGGCAGAATCTATCCTGCTTTACCAAATAATTACTAGAATTCCTAATGCTTTTACCCTATTTCCAAATGAAACTTACCAGAAGTAGGAATATGCTCCTTCAGCATGTGAGGTCTTTCAGTCTTGTCCCTTTGAAACAACTTAGCTTGAGGCTTTTCATAACTTCTCTCTCTATTTTTTATTTCTTCCACTCTTTTAGAGGATTTCTGGATGAAGTTTTTCTTCCTCTTTAAAAATGATTCTTGTAAATTGCCTGGTATGGAAGTGAATTCTAGCAACATGCCTGTGAAGAAAGAAGGAAAGTCTTAGTATTTTTGATTTTATGGCTGATAGGATAATCACCTCTATGAATTTAGGTAACTGGCCTAAAACTGAGCTTTTACTGTTTTCATGGATTGTACCAGGGTTGATTTGAGGAGAATTAGGAAATTTACTAAACAAACAGCAATTCAAATTTATAGTTCCTACAGTTATTTTAAAGATACAGCATTTTGTATTTGTCTCACGTTACTAAATCTTAATACCTTAAAACCTATTGTAAATATCAGGGTCCAAATTACAGATGCTCTCAAACCACCAGGCAGAGTCTAGCCAATTCCTGTTTTTCATACTTATAGTTCTGACAGTCCCACCTTGTCAGAGGACTATCAAAGGTGCTTATTATATTAATAATGCCCTGAAGTGTGCTGGGCACCCCTCAATGCAGATAATCAGATCCTTTGTCTGAGGAGCTTACAAACTAATACAAAGGGGTAGGAGATCAACAAGAAATTAAGAAGGATGGAGAAAGTTGCATATTATGCAATGGCTGGTATACGGTATGATGGAGCAAAAAAAACCTTTATTTTCTAATTAGTGAAAAGGACAGAATGTATAGTGAGAGGAGTTAATAGTTTCCTCTTGAAGTGTGCCTTCAAGACAGACAATGCTGAAATAGACTTTTCAATAGGAACAGACAAATACATATCCATGGCAAAGTGGCATACATTGACTTTAGACCATATCTAGCATAGTGCTGTACTGAATGGTGCGTACACTTGTAATTATATAAGTCTCCCGTAAGGCAGAGCTGCATTTTACCAATGTTTCAATACTTAGGAGGTTCTCTCTCTCAATTCCCATGAGTATACTGACATTACATGTGAGTACCTGCAGGGTTGTGTAATGGAGACTGATCTTCATTGGGACTCTGAGGTACTGCAGAGTAGTCAGGAAGCGTGAAAACAGCGTAATCTGCTTCTGGGTCTAAAGGTAAAAAGTCTCTCTCCTGTTGCAAGTCAGAAGAATTGATTAATATAATGTACTTAAGGCCACAAATTTTAGTGAAGTAATATTAATGCATCTCCATTGTTGTCAATGAACAAACAGAGGAGTCAATAAAATGAGGTCTTTCATCACTAGCACAAATTGGCCACTGTCAGAAGACAGGCTACTGGGCTAGATGGACCATTGGTCTGACCCAGTGTAGCCGTTATGTTCCAGATACAAGAAAAATGTACTTAGCACACAGTAGCAGGGAATCCAGATTTGTGGCACTAAAAGCCATTTTCTACTTTTTTTTTTTTTAACGAAGAGAAATCAGATCCTTACCTATAAACCCCTTTTCCCTTCAATTTCAAACTTCTCATTCTTGCCTTCAGGACTCTGCAATTTTGCCCCCACTTACATCTGCTTGCTTTTCTTCCTTTTCCATCTCTAGTTCCCCTATCCACTCTCCCACTGTTTTGTCTCCTTTACCCATTCTCAGATAAATGTTATTCACCAATTAAGCATCCTCCTAGACCGTTCCAGAGCTGTTGAAAAATCCTGAGGATGGAACAGTTGCTACACTAGCCTGAGTCATGTAACTGAGAAAGACATATAGTTATCCATGGAGAAGCAAAAAAGGAGAATCGGATAGAGAGGCCCCTTAACACACACTCAATTTCAGTTCAAGAAGACTCAAAAGTCTACTCCAAAATACCCTGGGGTAAGTTCCCTGGGAGCAAGAAACCTAGCTGGCTTAAAGACTGAGCTTGATAAATTTAGGGAGGGGATGGTATGATGGGACAGATTAATTTGGCAATTGACATCTTTGAGTATAGCAGTAAATATGCCCAATGGCCTGTGAAGGGATATTCGATGGGGTGGGTTCTGAGTTACTACAGAGAATTCTTTCTGGGTGTCCAGCTGGTGAGTCTTGCCCACATGCTCAGGGGTTAGCTTACTGCCATATTTGGGGTCAGGAAGGAATTTTCCCCCAGGGCAGATTGGCAAAGGCCCTGAGGATTTTTCACCTTCCTCTGTAGCATGGGGCATGGCTCAGTTGCTGGTAGATTCTCTGTACCTTGAAATCTTTAAATCACTATTTGAGGACTTCAGTAACTCAGTCTTAGGTTAGGGATCTATTACAGGAGTGGGTGAGTGAATTTCTGTGGCCTGTGCTGTGCAGGAGATCAGACTAGATGATCATAACTGTCCCTTCTGACCTCATTGTCTATGAGTTTACATTAGAATAAGAAAGCCTGAAGTAAGAGCTGAAATAGCGAACTCACACCCACTGGCTTAGCCATTCGGTACACTAGGGACTTCATTTCATTTGAGCAAAAAAAGAGACAGAAGGATACTACGCTTTAATGCAGTAATGCAGCAACAGCCTACCATTTTCTGTCTGTCCTGACAACTGCAGATGTCTCTGAAGTGTGTGTCTATCCAATACTCGGATTTCCTTTCTCCATTAAGGTAATAGGAATTTTGCCTTTCCCAATGAGTCTTCCACAAATGGGTTACTGCTTGTCTTGCAGTTGTTAGTAAGGTAATTTCTGTTCCTCTGACACTTTGAATTTTGGAAAACCATCTCAACCAAGCAGCTGGGGGAAGGCAGAGGACTAAATGAAGGTAGCAGGATTAATTTCATCAGCCCAGTCTAGGAGACATGGCATTACCTCCAAATGGCTCAAATATTTGTGAATCTGGGAAACCCAAAACATGCTAATGATCGGCAATATTGTATTGCATCCTTTAGAAGTTACTAAGTTGTTTCTTCTTCTTACTAAAGCAAAAAAAAAAAAAAAAATTAGCACTGCCAAGTTCAAAATGATGATAGATAATCAAGATTTACCTCAGAACAACTTTTAAATTCAGACTGACCAGCATATGCCAGACTATCAAACTTGTTTTTTCTTTTTTCCTCTTGGCTAATGTGTTCCACGTCTGATTCTGCAACACTGATATCATTTGAGCTTATCATAGTCAGTTCAGGTTCTTCCATAATACCATGCCCTGACTGTGTCTCCTAGAAAATACATTACAGAAGACAACATCAATGTAAAAATCAATATTTCTAGCAACAGCAACATTTGTTAGCTTGTCACGAAGGAAAGGACTGTTCAACATACAGAGGAAAAGAAAATCTGCCCCAGGCAGTGAAAGAGATACCTCAGGCAAAGTGCTCTTCCTACATTTATTGATCTATTCAGAACTCCTCCAAGGGACATCAGTCCAATTTAAATACTTTATTTGCCATTGTACAAAGCCTCCCTTCCACCCTTCCTTTGAACTGGAATCCAAGTCAACCTGAAAGCTAATTCTTGGCAAACAAAATTAGCTTTTGTTTCATCCTTATGGGAACAGCATTTATATAACTGTTATTCTCCTATCATACTAAATTAAGCATTTGAATCCTATCTTACTTTACCAGAATTGGTTTCCTTAGTTAAAATCTAGACATAAAATGACTAGAGTTGGTATAATTTCAGATTAAATTACACAAATTTTGAGAAGTCTCAAATGAAAACCGTAAAGTGAATTTTGCTAAATTTTCAGATTACAAAAGGTATAAAATAGCTTGGAGCAACTGGCTGAAATCTGAATGGAGTTTAACTCAGTAACAATTAGTTTGCAAAACCTTTATTTCACTCACCCAGACTGGCACACGGCTTTGTAAGGAATGTGAGCCTGTGTTTATTGTGAGCACTGAATTAAAATTTTGGTTTTGGAGTGTTGCTGGCAAAACACCATTCTGCTGTATAGCTGCTTGCAAAGGGCTGACTGAGATTTCAGAGTCCATTTCTCTAGGTACTCTAGATGACATCTGTAATTCTAGAATGCTTTGTTCTTCTTCTAATATATTTGTACTGCAACGTGAATGATCACCTTCCACAATCCTATTTGCTTCATTTCTAAGAACTGGGGTTTCAGTAAGCGCCTCATGCTTCTTATTAGATGCCACAACAGGTAATTCTTCAAAGCACAAGTTCTCTTTTTTCAGTTCCACAACCTCTTTTACTGAATATTCAGTCAGGAGAGTCTCATTTTCTGTAATCTCTGTTGTAATTAGCTGATAAAATGAACCCTGTTCTTCCAGTGAACTCAGACTTGGACTCCGCAGGTTTTCCACTGAAGACTGGAGATCAGTATTCTCTGTATTTCTCATCAGTTCCTCATATTGGTCTCCAATAGGTGAAATGTAGTTCTCAGATTTTTTAATTTTAGAATTTTGTTCAGCTACAATGCGAAGACCTACTGGTTGTACAGTACTCTGGCTGTGCTCATTCAGGGTAGATTCAAACTGAAGAGGGTGAAAAGATTCTTCAGAACCTGCTTGAAAATTCAGACTGTCAGAAAAGTCTATCTATATACCATAGAGTTTACAAAAAGAAGAAAGCCATAGTCTAGAAAGTAGCTATTAATGCATTTCAACAGAGAAGTAGGACAAGTATAGTAAAACAGACATCTTAAATATAGCTACATTAGATCTATATAGATAAATAAGTACATACATAATGTTCACATTTATTAAGGCAAGTTTATGGTGTTTTATGTCAACTTGGTGAATAAGAATGAAATTCTTCCGAGATAAATAGCCAAATCATAAAAAAACCTGAATGTTAACCAGGAAGATATCTTCATTTAAAAATAAAGTTATGCTACACAGAAGAATTTTGCTTTCTTTTAAACATGATCTCTAATAGCTTTGGATTTCTTGACACAGTAACTTGTCTTTTTCTTTAATGTTTAGGGCCAGAGTCTCTGCTGGTGTAAGCTGGCACAACACTGAAGTCAATGGAGCTGCACTAATTTATATACCAAGCAGAGAATTTGGCCCTTGGAAACCATTCTCAATGAGAAAGCATTTTAGGCTTCTATGACAGTGTCTCTAAAGGGAGACAAAGAAAAAACTCATTACTGGTGCTGTATATTTGGACAGTAGAAGAAAGCATTCACATCAGACCACAGACTGTTCTTTCTTATAAAGACCAAGTACAACAGGTGATTACTCGGACTTGGATTTCCCTTAATCAGACAGCAGAAATACAAAGTTAACTGGACAACTCTAAGGCAAGGTTTTGTTTTCTTTAACGCTGCAAGAGATGCCTGAAGATCTGAGTTATGATCTCAAAAGTGAGAAAACTTATGGAAAAATAATCAGGCTAGAAAATAGTCCTATATCACACAATTATCATACACTTTTATTGTGTTTTTGTTCAATCGTCAACTTTGTCTGAGAACACTGTATCAGTAAATAAGCAATATCTTCACATTATAGAGTGGCCTGAATATAAAAATTATATATGCTCTCAAAAGGAAATATATATCAAAGTCAACTGTCAATTTTAATAAGGGAAAAGGCAAAGAATTATATTGTGTAACTCCTGGGAATGTCACCCAACAGCAGAAAAAAACTAAAGGACAGTTTTAAAACCATAGTGGGGGGTACAGAGTAAAAGCTGAGCTAAAATATTGTAGAGGTGATGTATATAACAAACAGCTAACCGTGTCACACTAACTTCTTAGAGAGAACACAATTGCAGGGGACCAAACAACTATGAACATTCATAACATTAAAAATAGATCCATACCCAAAGTAATGTTTTCCTTAACTGACTCCTTTGCTTGTGATGTTGTACTGTTTAGCTTGTTTGTACTGTGACAAGAATGCAGATTGTAACTTCTTGCTTTCAAGCTAGAGGTTGTGGCTTCAAGAAATACAGATGTGTCTTGACTTTGGGATGAGAAACTCTAGAGACAGAAGAATCAGAGCAAAGAGCTTAGTATTGATCATGGTTAAATATGCTCAGAAATAAAATACAAAACACAATTGCAACAGTAATTTTTAACATTTCTTTCAGTTCGCATTTCTATCACAAACAGCAAATTATTGTAAAATGAACTGCATTGTCAGTTCTAGATACAAACACAAATTTGCCATTATGTTGCCTGTAAATATCAAAAGATTCAAGTTTCTAATCACACAACACTGTAACCTTACATAAGTTGCATGCCACAATATACCCTTATTTCAAAGCTTTGTGTAATACCTTGCTAAAGTCTTTGCTGTCTTGAGAAATCCTGCACTGAGAAAGGGATGATGAGATATCAAAGTCAGGACTTGGTTCCAAAGGCTGAAAAAGCTGATGTTGGCCGTTAGGGAAATTTCTTTCCATATCAGAAAAATTGAGACCAACTGCTGGAGCTTTAAAAAAATGTGGAAAGTTTATTTTAAAAAAATGCAACCCTGGCACCTACACATCATGTGCTATAAATGTAATACATAAGACTTTATAAATATTTATAAATAGTTTTAGCTTGTTTTACAACAAAATACTTGCAATCTATATCACTGTCACTCAAGTGATACATGTGTATACAGCACCAATACAGGTTGTGCTGAGTCAACAATGTAAAAACTAAGATCCCCCCCCCCAAGTATTTCAGGACAGTCCTAGACTAAAATCCTGACGCTAAATACTAAGTAGTAATACATGACCATACTCTTATACTTTCATGAATAGTCTTCTATTTTTTAAAGGCACAGAGCATTAACAAAAGCTTCACTGGCATATAAATAAATACTATATACATTACATCTCATTTTCTTTAACAGATTTGTTTTAAAATACTAGTATTTACTATTAGCTGTGAATATCTGTTTTCCAGCACAGACTGAGATAAATTGTTAAAAAATACCCAAACATCTAGACCTAATTAGCCTACCAGCTGCACAAGTGCTATTTCTTCTGAAACCACTAAGAGCTATGCAACTCACTATATAACTAGGCCACTAACATTTTTAGCACTTGGCCACAGGGTGCAGAATATCAGCAGAGCAGGGAATAGCAATAAGTATATTAGCTAGTGATTAACAAAATGTAATTAAAGTTTGAATACAGATTAAATGCACATTCTTGTTAAACTCCTTTTCACAGTATGCGTCTGGTTCTTGCATTTACTCTCCATATTCTAAAAAGGTTATTACCCAGGAAAGATATATCATTTTCAGGTAACCAGTTCAAATCTTTGGTATATTTGTCTATGATCTGCTGAATTTGACTTCTGTTAGAGAACCAATTCTCCTCTGCATGCAGCTGAAATCCAGAAACTTCAGAGGAATTCTCTTGCCTCTGCTGAGTAGTAGTAGGTGTGGGAGAAGCTGAAGAGTTCCAAGGGCTGCTTGCTGTTTCTCTCAATATCCTATCCTCTGCACTATTTGAAGACAACTCTGTAAGATAAACCATAAGTCTGACACTCAGTTTCACAAATAAGTCACTGCAGTGAACTTGTCTGAAAATAAAACTTTTGTTCGACAGCATACATAAAACCTTGAAACAATGAACTGAAGATTTAAAAAACAAATTGTCTTCTATCACAATTGTCTCCCACAAAAATTTAACGGCAATTTCTATAAATCTACATCAACAATACCTAATTACATAATGTTCAGTGGAGCTTATCAGCTTCAAAGGATGAAGATCTTTACACTTGCAGGTACATATATGGCCTGCAATGCCATAACATCTAAGCACCTCACAGTCTTTTAGTATATACTTTAACACCCGTTAGGTAGGGCAGTACCAGTTATGTAAATGTAAAACATTTACATAATATGACCGTAAAAGTGGTGTAAAATGTATTGAAAATTCTTTAATCAGAAGAGTGTATTAAAAAAAAAAATTAGGTCTCAATGCTAACTCAGTCACATCTATGTCCATGTTTTATGTTTACTAACCTGTGATACCTAGAACATTCCGAAAAGTATCTTAAATATAGCGTTCACATTCACATTAACTCAAAACCATGCAAGTTTCTTCCCCAAATTATATTTTCCCATAAAATTATGAATGTATAAAAATGAGGCATTAAAATATCAGATCTAATAAAACCCTAACTCTACAGTTTGCAACGAAGTGTGTGCTATGAAAACACATTTGACATTTATGATCACTATCTAGGCAAACAGTCAGATAACACTGAAACTTGTAACTGTAGAAGAGCAAAGACTTACTGTATGTGTCAATTAGCCATGTACAAAATGTTAATTTTTTGTGTGGTTTGAACAAACATTTTATATATTTTTTTTAAATTTTGCCATCCTGGAAACCTGAAGTATTTCAGCATGCTGTATATTACATCATTTGCCATTTGCCAAAGCTACTGTATTTGCAGTTAACATGCTAAAATGTTTAGCTTACTGGATCTGAAAGTCAAATAAAGCTACAACCATAGAACATGCATTACGTTTTATTTATGCTCAATTTCAGAGGGCAATATTAACAAGGCTTAAGACAAGTCAAGTTTCACATTAATGAAGTCACTAATGTCAAAGTATTAAGATTCATTTTTCCTTTATAATATTGTAAATAAAATCCAGTTTATGAGAAAAAATATTTACCAGTGTTAGTAGGGCTTAGATCCAACTTTTCACTGGTTAAAAAACTTCCAGTGGAAATTGTTGTTGAAGACAAATAATCACAGGCTGCCTCTCGTACACAAGCCAGTGGAGCTAATCTGGTTGACCATCCTTTAGAAAGTGCTACCTAGGTTCAAGAAAATATGACTACAGCTCTGTATATGGACAGGACAAACATTTAAAATACAAACATACACTAAATTTTGAGCTCAGTTCAAGTGTAGAAACCTTCATTATTTGAAGAGTCAGGCAAAATTAAGGCTCATCATCGCTCAGTACAAAAGTCTCATATGCACACACTCACACGTACACAGACACACACACGTACAAACACACAAATATGCACATACATACTCACTTCACACAGCCACATTCTCAGGACAATTATATTGCTTCCCAGAACTGTTTATAGATCATCCACCATGTAGACTATCTACTGGTGCTCAGATTTGGCTATTTCTCATCATAGATCCACTTGAGTAATGAAAGAGCAGATCTCAGAGGAACAGAAGTGCAGTATAGGAAAGCACCCAGGATTATTTTACCGGTGACCTGCAGAGGAAGACTGCTAGGTTTGTGTCTTTTTCGCTTTTTTATTTCATATAAATGTGGCCTGAGAAGGTTGATTTTATTTTTTTTTAATTCTGCTTTGTTTTTAAACCTTAAAGTTATCAGGAGTACGAAGTTCTTTTCTCTGTTTTTGCTGGACAACTCCCTAGAGAATGAGGAAAGCTGGTGTAAATCTTCCTCAGTCCTCAACTGAAAAGGACAAGATATTTGAATATTTCAAAGATTTTGCTGCTGTCTTTTTTCAAGTGTTTAAATTAACCAGGTGTTAACAAAAGGTTTAAATGACTAACAACCCTTCCATTCATCAATTGCTCAAGAATTTGTAATATTCCCACTACTTCTCCAGTACTCTATGAAAAACTGCAGGAAATAGAAGAGTTAACAAGACCTGACTTTAATGAAAACAGCAGTAGAACTGCTTCTGTGTTTTACACATCATAAAGCAACAAGAACATAAATAACTCTTCTCTCCCACCCCAGACAAACTTTGCAGGTCACCTTCAAATTCACATTTCAGGTTAATACAAAAGGTTTAGGAAATACTAAAAAAGTAAACTGAATTTACATATTATGGTTATTTTAAGACATGATACATTAATTTCCAATATAACTAACCGTACTATCAGGTTTAAATGATGGCCCAGAATCTGTAATTAATTCCCTTCCCATGTCAGCAGCATAGATTGGTAAACTTTGACCCATGACAACAGAATCCTTGGAGTGGGCTGAAAACAAAAAATACAGAAGTAAACTAAAAACAGGAAACAGCTAAAAGTCCAATGTTATCAAATTTTGAGCACTAGATGGCACCAATACCATTTAGTCCTGCTGCTTCAGTTCCTATATAAAACTTCTTGACTTCTGTTCATGTTTACATCTTCCTTATCGCCTATAAAAAACTATTTGCTCCACTGTGTTACTTCAAAAACAGCAATTGCACTGGTAAATACAGAATGGGTCTCCTTAGTTGGCTTTTCTACATCTTAGAACTGCCAGGTCTACTTTCTCTCCTGCAGAGAATTATCTCAAGAACTTAATCAAGAGAGGGAAGTATGCCATCAAAAGTTAACGAAAGAAAAAACTTACCGAGAAGCTAAGAGCTCCCTCTTCGATGCAAACTAGTGAACAGACTCTCAGTTCTCACTTCCTAATCTTTGGAATAGAAAAACAAAAACTGGTGCACACAACACAAAGATTGGTGGCGTGGTAAATAATGAGAAAAGGTCAGTAATATAGTCATCTGGATAGCTGGGTAACCTGGGCCCATTTGAAAAATGTGTTATGTATTTAAAAACTATCATCATGTCCCCCCATAGTCTTCTCTTCTCCAGACTAAACAAATGCAGTTCTTTCAGTCTTTCTTCACGTCACGTTTCTAGACCTTTGATAACTTTTGTTGCTGTTCTCTGGACTTTCTCCAGTTTGTCAACCTCTTTCCTGAAATGTGGCACCAAGAACTGACCACAATACTCCAGTTGAGGCCTTAATGAACAGAGAGTAGAGCAGAAGAATAACAGAAAATGTGGCAATGGCGGAAGTGCCAAATGATTTTTTTTTCTCCATCAAAAAGTTCAGTAACGATTGGACATCTAACTTAATGAATGCCAGTGAAAATTAGGTAGGATTGGAGACTAAGATATGGACATAAATTGAAAATTACTTAAACAAGTTGGAGGTCTTCAAATCACCAGGGACTGATGAAGTACATCTTAGAATACTCAAGATGCTGACTGAGGAGATATCTGAGCCATTAGCAACTATTTCTGAAAAGTCATGGAAGATGGGAGGGATTCCAGAGGACTGAAAAAGGCAAATATAGTGTCCATCTATAAAAAGAGGAATAAGGCAACCTGAGGAATTACAGACCAGTCATCTTAAATTCAGTACCTGGAAAGATAATGGAGCAAATAATTAAATAATCAATTTGCAAACACCTAGATGATAATAAGGTAGTAAGTAACAGTCAGGATGGATTTGTCATGAACAAATTGTGTCAAAACCACCTAATGGCTTTCTTTGACAGGGTAACAAGCCTTGTGGATGGGGGGAAGTAGTATATGTGGTATATTGATTTCAGTAAAGTTTATGATTCTGTCTCAAATGACATTCTCATAGACAAATTAGGGAAATAAAACCTAGATGGAGTTGTTATAAGGTGAGTGCATAATTGGTTGGAAAACCATTCTCAGAGAGTAGTTATCAATAGTTCATAGTCAAGATGGAAGGGCATATTGAGCGGGGTCCTGCAGGGATCAGTTGTGGGTCTGGTTCTGTTCAATATCTTCATCAATGATTTAGATAATGGCATAGAGAGTACACTTACAAAATTTGCACATTAAACCAAACAGAGATTGCAAGTGCTTTGGAGGATAGGATTAAAATTTAAAATGATCTGGAAAAACTGGAGAAATGTTAGCTAAACACAAGCTATGCTGTAGTCAAACACAAAATTATTGGGCTCAATGCAGGAGTAACTATGTGAAATTTAATAGCCTGTCATATACAGGAAGTTAAACCAAGGGATCTAATGCTGCCTTCCAGTCTTAAGGAATTATTGTACTTCAGTATGCTGGTTATTGCACTGTGGCAATAAGAGTAAGTATTTCTGCAAAATTAAAGCTAGAATACATCTTATTTATTCAATGGAAGTACTGTTGTCATAAACTAGTACTAAGGATTTGAAATAAACATTTCCAAGACCAAGCCCGAATCAAGAAGCTGCACCATGAAAAACATGGAAAAAAAACCAAACCCAAAGAATATTTGGGACACCACCAGATGCCAATGTGTCAGAGCTAAGTCACAGGGCATGTTTCAAACTAAGTTCCTAAACTGAACACCAACATAGCAATCCAACCCATAATAATACCTGCAACAGGCAGCTATTTTGGATTAAAGTGGATAGCTACGCAAAATTAAAATGGATCAGACAAGGAAAAATCCTTGGTTAGCAGCTCTGACTGGAATACCAGTGTGGAAGTAAAATAATCAGAACTGGAACAACACTGAGCAATTGTTTGGGATTGGGAGCGGAGCAGATAGACATGGAATAGTGTGTAAAGTTGGAAATGTTAAGGTGTTTTTATATAAAGTCTAGTTACTATGTTTAAACCAAAGTACTATACAACACAGCTCTCTATAATCACCTATTCCATACATGTTTAGATTTTTCTTAAAAGTGTCTTTAGTCAATATCTTATTAAAACCAGAATTATCCAAAGGAAGATATAATATGGGTGGCAGGGGTACCAAACTCAGCCCTGAAATCCAGGACCACAGGAATGAAAGCATTAAAGACCACAATTAAGGTGAGGGACAGAAGGGGGAAAAAAAAAAAAAAGCATCGTAACACATTGCTTTTCAATAACTACCACCCATAGGACAGGGCTGTTTGGTTCCCTAAGGAAGTCACCATAAAACAGGAGAATAAACACAAGGAAAACTCCCTAAATTAAAATTTATAAGTATTCAGTTTAAATGTATGTGGAGGCAAGCTACAGTGGCTTTATATATACACATGCACATACTTGTATTTAAGAGCCTGTTATGATTAAATCATTCTCTACTCTACTTCTTCTAACGAATCAGCCAGACATTATAGTTAAAGAGCTGTATATTTCAGAATGTTAAAATGATAATTACATATACCTTTAAAAAAGTTGGATTCTCTCACCTGGGTCATGTGAACTGCCAGCATCCATCATCAGTCTTTCATGCCATGAGCTACATGGTTGGTTACTGCGTCTTGAGCTCTCATTAGAACCTTGTTCTTTGCAGCTTGCTCTGGATAAGTCTCTGTCTTCATGAACAGATTCACTGTTGCACATGCCAGACACCAGCTCTTCCACAGATGAAATTAGAGAAGCTTCTCCATCAACAGAATCTGTCTTATCTGAATTTGAAAGTTTTTATTTACTGTAAAATTTTTCTGCTTTCATAAAAAGATGCACTGTGTTGTAGTGTGCATGTTGTAATACAGAAATGCATTTGTAAAGTCAATTAAAATGTTTAGCACTTGCTAGCCCCGCCTCCCCCCCCCCTTTTTTTTAAATGTACTGAGTCCCTCTGCCCATTTGTGTGGTTTTACAACCAGGTTTTCCTAGTTTTTCCTCTGTGAAAGACTTAAACAAGCTACCTGACATTTCAGGGGAAATAAAAGTGAAACTGACTATCTACAAAGTGCTTTCAAATGTTCAAAGTACACTAAAAGAAAAATTGTTTTCTATCACAGAAATATAGGACTGGAAGAGACCTTGAGAGGTCATCCAATTCAGTTCCTCACACTGAGGAAGGACTAAATACTATCTAGATCAGTGGTTCTCAACCTGTGGCCCAATAAGCACACAGCTGCAGCCTATATGACATCTTCAGGACCATACAAGTAGGGTGACCACATGTCCCAGTTTTAGAGGGACTGTCCTGATATTCAAGGCTTTGTCTTGCATAGACACCAATTACTCCCCACCCTGTCCCAATTTTTAACACTTGTTATCTGGTCACCGTACATACGGGTAGTATATAGATTGGGTGGATACAGACCACATAACACAGAAAGCTGCACATGCGGCCCACAACGATAAATAGTTTGAGAACTACTGATCTAGATCAACCTTGACAGGTGTTTGTATTATCTGTTCTTAAAAACCTCCAATGAGGGAAATTCCAGAACCTCAATAAGTAATTTGTTCCAGTGCTTAAATACCCCTTCAATTTTTCCTAATGTCTAACCTAAATCTACCTTGGTGCAATTTAAGCTCATTACGTCTTGTCCTGCTCTTAATGGCTAAGGAGAACAATTTATCCCACTCTTATAATAAACTTTTATGTACTTGAAGACTGCTATCACATTCCCCTTCAGCCTTCTCTTCTCCAGATTAAACAAACCCAATTTTTTCAATCTTTCCTTGCAGGTCATGTTTTCTAGACCTTTAATAATTTTTGTTGCTCTCCTAGACTTTCTCCAGTTTGTCCACATCTTTCCCCAAGTGTGGTGCCTAAAACTGTATACAATACTCAAGTTGAGGCCTTATCAGTGCTGAGTAGAGTGGAAGAATTATTTCTTGTCTTCCTTACAACACTCCTGCTCAGAATGATATTCACTTTTTTAGCAACAGTATTACATAGTTAATGCATCTTTAGTTTGTGATCCACTATAACCCCAGATCATTTTTTGCAGCACTGCTTCCTAGGCAGTTATTTTCCACTTTGTATTTGTGCAATTGATTATTCCTTCCTAAGTGGATGGAGTACTTCACATTTGTCCTTCTAGCATTTCATCCTATTTATTTCAGATCATTTCTCCAGTTTGTCAAAATCCTTTTGAATTCTAACTCTGTTCTGTCAAAGCACTTGTTGTCCATTCCAGCTTGGTATCATCTGCAAACTTTTTAAGTGTATTCTCTATGCCATTATCCAAATAATTTATGAAGAGTATTTAAGCTATGACAAATCTCTGTGAGAACCCACGTGATATGCCCTTCCCACGTGATATGCCCTTCCTGCTCAATTGATTACTACTCTGAGTACTGTTTTCAAACCAATTGTGCACCTATCTTATAGTAAGTTTGTCTAAGCTATATTTCTCCAGTTTGTTTATGAGAAGTTCATGTGAGACAGTATCAAATGCTGTATTAAATTGAGATATATCACATCTGCTTCCCCCCCACATCCACAAGGCATATTACCATCAAAGAAGGATATTAGGTTGCTTCGACATGATTTGTTCTTGACAAGTCCATATAGATTGTTACTTAGGCACCTTATTTTCTTCTAGGTTCTTACAAATTGTTCATTTGCTCCATTATCCTTCTGGCTACCAAAGATCAGATGACTCATTTATAATCCTCTGGGTTGTATTTAGTCCCTTTTTTATACAGAGGTACTATATTTGCCCTTTTCTAGTCCTCGGGATCTCTCCCATCCTCCATGAGTTCTCAAAGATAATCATTAATGCTTCAAAGATCTCTTCAGCCAGTTCCTTAAGTATTCTACCATGTATTTCATCAGGCCCTGCCAACTTGAAGACATCTAATTTCTCTAAGGGGATGTTTACACCACAAAATTAAGTCAACCTAACTTATGTAGGCATACAGCCGCCACAGTAATTACTTCACTTGTCCACATGTACACTATACTCCTTGTGTTGGCGATGCACGTCCTCACCAGGAGCGTTTGCACCAATTGAACTGTCAATGTGTGGCTTTGTGGGAAGGCTTCTGAAAGCCAGCAACAGTTAACTGATGTAAGCAATGCAGTGTCTACACTGACCCTGCATTGACCTAACCCCATGACATTCATTCTATGCCACTCATGGAGGTGAAGTTATTAAGTTGGTGTAGCAGGTGAATTACATTGGTGGGTGTGAAATTTTAGTATTGACACATACAGAATTCAGTTGACATTTGGTTGATGCAAGGCTATTGTTGATGCTATTTCTGTAGTGTAGACCACAGCTAAGGAATTCTTAACTTGTTCTTTTCCTATTTTAGCCTCAGCTCTGACGCCATTTACACAGATGTTCACTATATTACTCATCCAATCACTGCTGTCTTTGCGAAAACCAAAACAAAAAGTATTTAACACTTCAGCCACTGCTGCATTTCCTGTTATCTCTGTCTCCTCATTGAGTAACAGGTCTACCCTGTCCTGGGTCTTCCTCTTACTTCTCAAATATTTATAAAATGTTTTCTTTTTACCCTGTATGCCCCTAACTAGTTTAATCTTATTTTTTACCTTGCCCTTTCTAATTTCATCCCTACATGCTTGTGTTATTTTACATTCATCCTTCATGATTTGACCTAGTGTCCACTTTCTGTATGACTCTTTTTTTCAGCTTGAGATCATTGAAGATCTCCTGGTTAAGTCAGGGTGGTCTCTTACAAGACTTCCTGTCATTCCTATGCATTGGGATAGTTTACTCTTGTGACTTTAATAATGTCTCTTAAAAAACTGCCAACTTCCCTTAGACTTGTTTCCCATGGGATCTTATCTACCAATTCTCTGATTTTGCTGAAGTCTGCCTTCTTGAAGTCCATTTTCTTTATTCTGCTATTTCCTTCCTTGATCATGAAATAAGAATATATGATTTTATTTTCACCCAAGCTGCCTTTCACCTTCAAATTTTCAACTAGTTCCTCCCTAATTATCAAATCAATCAAATGTAGAATAGCCTCTTCCCTAGTTGCTTTCTTCACCTTCTGTAAAAAACTCCATACCTTCCATAACTGTTGTTCTTTGAGATGTGCTGCTCATGTCCATTCCAAGCAGGTATGTGTGTGTTGCGTGCACAATCATTGGAAGGTTTTTTCCCCCAGTGGTACCCATTGGGTCAGTGTAGGTGCCCCCTGGAGTGGTGCCTCCATGGCGCTGTATATAGGGGTCTGCTGACCCGCTGCCTCTCCAGTTCCTTCTTGCCGATTGACTCGGACAAGAGGGGAGGTGGGTGGGTCTTCGAATGGACATGAGCAACACATCTTGAAGAACAACAGTTACAGAAGGTAAATACAGAAGGTACAGAAGGTAAATCATTTTTTTCTTCTATGAGTGCTTGCTCCTGTCGATTCCAAGCAGGTGACTCCCAAGCAGACCAATGGAGAAGGGGTTGGAGCTCATGAAATTGCTGACTGGAGCACTGCTCTACCAGATGTCGCGTCATCCCTGGCACGCTGGGTAATGGCATAATGTGAAGTGAATGTGTGAATGGATGACCATGTTGCAGCCCTACAAACTTCCTGTGGGGGAATATATGCCAGGAATGCTGCTGCTGAAGACTGAGCTCTCATGGAATACGCTGTCAGAGCCAGGGCTGGCACCTTGGCTAGTTCACAGCAGGTCCTAATACAAGATGTAATCCACAACAAAATCCTCTGAGAAGACAGCAGGAGGCCTCTTATCTTATCTGTTATGGAGACGAAAAGCTGGTTCGCTTTACGAAAAGGCTTCATTCGCTTTATATAGAATGCCAATGCCCATCTGACATCCAGGGAATGGAGACTACATGCCCTGCTGTTGGCATGCAGCTTTGGAAAGAACACTGGCAAGAAAATTTCCTGACAAGTGTGGAAATGAGAAACCACTTTGGAAGGAAGGCCAGGTGTGGATGCAACTGCACCTTATCCTTATGAAATACTGTATATAGAGGGTCTGAGGTCAACGCCTTGAGTTCAGATACTTTCCTTACCAAGGTGATAGCAAGGAGGAAGGCTACTTTCCAAGAGAGGTACAATAGTGAACACAGCTAACGGCTCAGATGGGGGCCAATCAATTAATCGAGCACCAGGTTAAGATCCCATGCCAGGACTGAATGATGTACTGGAGGGTAAAGTCTTTCTAAGCTCTTGAGGAAGCAGGATACCATAGGGTTAGCAAATATTCAACCGCCTTCTCCCAGCTGAAAAGTGGTGATCACCACGAAGTGCACCTTCACAGATGCAGCCACCAGACCTAATTGCTTTAAATGCAGTAGGTAGTCCAATATAAGAGGCAGCAAAGCCTACATTGGAGGAGTGCCCTTCTGTACTCACCACTGAGAACCTTTTCCATTTGGCAAAGTAAGCCACTCTGGTGGATGGCTTTCTATTACCAAGGAGGACCTCTTGCACTTGCTCCAAGCACTCTGCCTCCTTGGGTTCAACCATGCAGCTTCCATGCCGTGAGATGAAGCGACTCTAGGTTGGGGTGACCCAGCTGACTGTGGTTCTGAATGATCAGTTCCAGAACCAGTGGCTGCACAACTGGGGTGTCTACGGCTAAATGAAGCAGCATTGTGTATCAGTGTTGCCTGAGTCACACTGGTGCTATATTTAACTGAGGCTCTGTCTCTCCTGATTTTCAGGAAGACCTTGTGAACAAAAGGAAATGGTGGGAATGCATAGTACAGGCTGTGAACCCAGGGAAGGAGAACCCGGGCTGTGTCCTAGATAGGAGCAAAACTGGTGACACTTTCTGTTGGACCGCGTCACGAAGAGGTCTACTTGGGGAAACACCCAACTTTGGAAAACGTTTCTGACGACATCTGAGCGGAGAGACCACGCATGGGTGTTGAAGGAGTGGCTGAGATGGTCTACGAGCTTGTTCTGGGAGCCGTGCAGGTAGGATTCTTCCAGGTGTATGGAGCAGGCAATGCAGAAGTCCCAGAGTTTGAAGGCTCCCCAGCACAGGGGAGGGGAATGAACACCCCCGTCGGTTCATATTCACTTGCTATGGGGTTGTTTGACATCACTGACATTACCTTTCCAATCCAGATGAGATTGGAATGCCTGGCAGGCCATCCGGACCGCTCATAGTTCCCTGACATTTATGTGAAGCGACAGCCCCTGTGGGGACCAAAGACCTTGTGGCCTCAGTTTGCTTCCCACCCCAAGGCCAAAGCATCCCTAACCAGCACCCATGATGGCTGCAGCCAGGCAAGTGGGACCCCCTCGCCCACCTACTGAGGGCCGAGCCACCACTGGAGAGATTGTATAACCTGTGGTGACAGAGATCACTTTGTCCAGACTGTCCCTGTGGGGTGGTAAACCAATGCCAGTCACAACTGGAGAAGTCTGAGTCTCAGCCATGCATGGTGGACAACGTATGTGCCATGTGGCCCAGAAGCATTTAGCAACTCTGAACCACTGTGGTGGGAAAAATGCTGAAGTTTCTTATATGTAGCTCGTAGTTTGAAAACAAGACTCTGGCAGCAGAGCTATAGCTTGAAGCGTCCAAGACTGCCCCTATAAATTCTATCCTTTGCATGGGCAGTAAAATTGATTTGCTCACATTCATCGAAGACACAGGTTGCAGAAAGTCGACCATATTAGGTCAACATGAGGGTTTAACTGCTCCCTGGAGCAGCCCTTGACAAGCCAATTGTCCAGACATGGGTACACTTTGATACAGTGCCTTCCCTCAGGAAGGCAGTGACCACAGCCATGCATTTGGTGAAGACTCTTGGAGCCGCCGATAGGCCGAACAGGAAGACTGCGAATTGATAGCGATTGCATCCTACTACGAACCTGAGGAACCTCTTGTGACAGGGTATTATTGAGATCTGAAAATAAGTATCTTTTAGGTCAAGGGCAGCATACCAGTCCCCCAGATCCAGAGAGGGAATGACCGAGGCTAGAGAGAAACCATGCGAAATTTTAGCTTTATGAATCTGTTGAGATTCTGCAGATGGAGGATAGGCCTGAGCACCCCCTTTGCTTTTGGGATCAGGAAACCGAGTAAAACCCCTTTCTCTTTAGTTCCTGAGGGACCTCTTCTACTGCTCCAGTGTGAAGCAGTCTTTGCACCTCTTGTATAAGAAGTTGCTCACAAGAGGGGTCCCTGAAGAGGGAAGAGGAACGGGGGGTGGGAGGGTGGGGTAGAACAAAACTGGAGGGAGTGTGTATCCCACTTCCACCATGCGCAACACCCATCTGTCCGATGTTTTTCGGGCCCATGCACGGCAGAAATGGGATAAGTGGTCTCAGAAAGGAAGGACAGGATCTGGTAGCTATCCTGGAGTGTCACCCTCAAAAGTTTTGCTTTGGCCCTGGCGGTTGTTTCCCTGAGCCTCTGCCAGGTTTTGATGTTCTTTGCCTGTAATTTCTGCCTCTCTTTCTGGAGAAGTCCTGCCAAGGATGAGATGGGATAGAACCTCTAGCCAGACCGGGGCTGAAACGGTTCCTTTGTGTGGAAGGTGCATGTAGCCCCAAAGATTTCAAAGTCGCCCTAGAGTCTTAAGGCTGTAGAGCGTGGAGTCTGTTTTCTCCGAGAACAGCCCCGTTCCTTCAAAGGGCAGGTCCTGGATGGTGGACTGGACCTCAGGTGGGATGCCTGACACCTGCAGCCAGGAGCGTCTTCTCATGGCCAGCCTGAAGCCATAGTCCTTGCTGCAGAATCTGCTGCATCTAATGCAGCCTGTAGCGATGTCCTGGGTATTGCGTTAACCCTCCTCCACCATGGCCTCAAACTCTAACTTGGAATCGGTTGGAAGAAGGTCTTTGAACTTCGCCATCATGTCCCACAAGTTGAAGTTGTATCTCCTGAGAATCGCCTCTTAGTTGGCGATTTTCAGCTGAAGACATCCGGTGGAGTATACCTTTCTCCCGAATAGGTTCACTCTCTTTGGCTCCTTTGATTTAGGCATTGGGCCCTGCTGACTCTGCCTTTCCTTTTCATTTGCCGCGGTTATGACAAGCGAGAAGTTGAGGATGAGTAAAAAGGTACCCATAACCTTCAAAGGGAGTGAAATACTTCCTCTCTATCCTTTGGCTGTATGTGGGATAGAGGCTGGTGTCTGCCATAGTGTCTTCATTGTGGACTAGACCATTTTGATCAGAGGCAGAGCTATTCTCGAAGGACCCTCTGGAGCCAAAATGTCCACTGACTCATGGACCTCCTCTGCCTGTAGGCCCAAGTTTTGGGCCACACTTCTCAAAAGTTCCTGATGGGCCCTATTGTCCATGAGAAATTGGGTGGGTCGACTTGGGGATGTTCTAGCCAGTACGGTCCTTCCTACCCGGGACCTCTCTACCGGTGTTGAGGCCCACCTTGGTTCTGGGTTCTTCTTCAGCACCGTGCATCACACCACCAGCTTTCCCCAACAGCACTGTCTCCTTGTGCCCACTGACCTCAGTACTGCGTGACAGGATTCTATGCTCCAGGATGCCAGCCACTTGGCTCTCCCAGGCAATCTAATATAAAACTCTAAACTCAGACCCTTGGGCTTGGTGGTACGTCTACAGGGTCCAGAAGGGCCATTACTGAGGCACTTGCCACTGCATGGGCCAAAGTCCATGGGGGAGGCGCTTGCCCCTTATTCTCCTTATAGTGCCAGCTCCCTGATCTGTGCCTACTCTGCGTCGAGGTGCCTGCATCTACCTCCAAGTCCGATGTCCTGGACTCGGATCGCAGAGACCATGGTGGCGCCAATTAGATGCAATCGCTGAACAGTGCCGGGGCATAGGAGACTGGTGCCGAGAAGAGGGTGATTGGTGCCGAGGCATGGGTGACTCGCATCGAAGAAAAGGCACTCGGTGCCAAGGCATGGCTGGCTTGCATCTACACCATGCCATGACTTGCAATGCCAAAAGTCTTGGATCTGGCATCCTCTCTCCCGAGATGGGGGACTGCTGTACCACCATGGTAATCAGGTCCCACACCGCTTTGAATGTATCCGGTGTGGAGGGGAGATCCATCTCTTCCACGTTCGCCAGGGATCCCACGTTCGCCAAGCTTGTGGGTGCCCTCTGCGGAGCCGCAGTTGACAGTCCCTGGGACCCTTGCACCAAGTGCATATGTGGTCGCAATGGACCAGCATCCTTCTCCATAGGCTGCACTGTAGGCGATCACCCTCTGTCAGACCGTACTTTTTACAGGGCACTGTTCAATAGGAGTGGTGCTGAATCAGTTTTGGTGCTGGCAAGTGTCAGTGCCAAGGCTCCCTCTGCACTGAGGTCTTCTTCAGCACCACATCTCTGACGGATGCCAGGGCACTACACACTAACGCACCAGGTGCCAGGTCCAGAGGTTGCAGCTGAAGAGCTGCCTCCATGAGAATCTGCTTGAGGTGTGCACTCCTCTCCTTTTGGCTCCTCGAACAAAAACTTTTACAGATCCTGCAACCGTCTGTTTGGTACGACTCTCTGGGTTGTCACAGAGAGGGGGGAACCCCTTAACTAATACATAGTTATATAGATAAGCCTTAGTCACTGTTTTTCTAGTTACTTAACTATTTACAGGAACTGCAAAGAACTACATAGGAAATGCTTCCAGAAGAAAGAATGGGGCACCTACACTGACCCGACAGGTACCACTGAGGGAAAAGCCTTCCGACGACAGTACACGCGGCGTGCGCACACCTGCTTGGAATTGACGTGAACAAGCACTCAAAGAAGAAAAGGTATCTCCAATGCATTTAAAGAACTTGTTGCATCATCTGTGCCCTGCTGTATTATTTTCCCAAGCAGTATCTGAGTAGCTGAAGTCCCAACCATCACTACCAAGTCCTGTGTTTGACGATTTTGTGATTTTGTTTAAAAAAAGTCTCATCCACTTGTTCTTTCAGCATTAGTTCTCTTAATTGTTACATGTAACCATGGAAGGTAATCACACTTCAGTCTGAAAATATAAATTGACATTTTCCCCTGGATTGTTACAATATTAAAATATTTCTTAACTGAACCTTACTACAAGCTTATTAAAAATTCTGTAGCAATTTGACTCTACCCCTTATTTAATTTTAATTTTTTTTAAACATATTCTTGATATGCTCTAGCAACCCACTGCTGGTGTCCAGCATTTAACATTTGTAGAATTTCTATAGAGCAAAACTACTTCAAATATGATTCCTGGGCAACTTACACTTACACTTCAGCTACATATTTGAGATAAAAATCCTAAAAATTAACAGTGTGAAAGTTAAGTTTTTAAAAATAAAATATGAAATATCTAAAGTCATTAACCTTCACTATGAAGGGAATCCCTTAACATAAAAATATGGGGCCTGATCATCCAACCATACTGCAATAGGAGGGGCATGCAAGTAACCAACAGGATAACCTAGGCCACAGAATTAAATTCCATGCAATGTTCCTTTATAGTCTGTATTTAAGTTGTAATTTCTTCAAGGAAGGCACAGGTTAACTGTTCGTAAAATCATACAATGCTTTTTGCTGCTATATAGATTAAAAACAAGAAGTACCTGAATCACAATAAAGCTACAGCTGAGACCACTGTTTTACCTGCAACCACCTCAAAGTCTTACAGAAAAAATGCTCATTTCTTACTTCATGAATTATATTTCAAGCAAAAGAGAATATCTGGTAATTATTTTTACCTGTAAAAGAAACTTTGCCACTTCTTGGTGTGTCTAGCTCTGGTATTACACTTAGTTCATGTTGTTCCAAATCCAGCCCTAACTTGATTTTAGCCAGAGGCGGTTTTGAAGTTCGCCATCTCTGTTCTCTCTTCTCTTCTATTCTTTGAGATCGCTCTGTAATACAAGAATAAAGTTCTGCAATTTACATTTTTGCAACATGATATAAGCAGTTGAAGATCCAGTTTGAGGGAAGGGAGAAAAGAAACCAGTTATAACTGAAAAAATGATCAGCAGCTTTGTAATAAAACATGATAAATGGCCTCACCGATTTGACTGATACTTTGTGAAAGCAATCTATTTTCATCATATTGGCTCATATCACCACAATTAACTTCTTGATATTTATTTTCTGCATCTTTGAAAAGGTAAGTCATCAGACTGAAGTGGTCTGACTTCTGTGTTTCTGTCATCTCTCTGTACGAGACAGATTCTTCTGCCTTAAAAAAGGAAGTAACAGTGGCTAAGATTATTTTCACACCCATTTTACTAAACCTCTATTTTCTCATGTGTACCACATACGCTAGCTACATATCAGCATCTTCCAGAAGATAAGAAAAGTTCCAACAGCTCAACCCAGCAAAACGCCTAAGCATGTGAGTACTTGTTTCAAGTTAATTAGCTGTGTGCTTAAGCGTTTTGCTGGATTGGGCCAGAATGCTGTTTTTTGCATGATCAAATCCTGAAATAGTGTTTCTACTCCGTTACCAAGAACAGGGATTTTAGTTCTCTGAAGACTGCTAAAATGAAATGCAGAGTGCCAAAGCAGCATTAAGTCATCCTTTATGATGCCTGCTGTTCTAGATTGGTTTAAATAAAATAAGGCAAGAATTTCTGTATAGCCAGCTTCTATAAAGAGACTTACTTAACCTGAAGATATTGTGTATTATATTGAATTAAGCTGAGCAAATAACTTAAGTTTTTGGTTCAGTGGCTGAACCAAAATATGTAGAAAAAGTGAGTTCATTTTGAACCAAAAATGAACTATTTTGGTTTCTTGCTGAAACAAAATCGGTTGTTTCACAACAGCTCATTTAAATAAAAAAAAAAGAAAAGAAAAAAGTTAAAACTGTTTTGACTTTCAAAAAAAATTTACTTTTTTATTCCGATGAACTATTTGCTGAATTCATTCCTCCTTCGAATAGCTTTGGTCACCCTCAGACTGTATTTTTCAACAAATTTACTATTTGCTGAAAAATCTTCACCCAACTCTAATCTTAGAATGGTAACTAAAAAGAGATCCCTTGGGTGACTTTATGGGCAAGTTTTTTTTGTAAACATTGGCAATCTGCAAATTTTTAGTACATGAACCTGATTCTGTACGTTCAAACAAGTTTTAAATCAACAGTAGCTTAGTTCATAGACTGCGATTTGATCTCTTCGCTACCATCCTCTCCCCCATAACCTCCCCAAAAAAGGAAAATTCAGCAAAGAAAAAGCTTTAGAAAAAGTCCCATAAAGTAGAGGGTTTCGGAAAGAGTTTTTCTTAGATTACAAGTGACAGTTATGATAATGCCAGCCTAGCTCTTAATGGATATTTGTCCATATCTCAAATATCACAATACATTTTACTGCCTGCTCAGGAGAAGCAAGGTTAGAATTGAGAGGCAGAACAGGAAAATTGCCTTTCAAAATAGATCAGCCTTTACAAATGTGAATTTCATCTTTAAATTCCTTTGTAAACAGAACCTAGGTTATTTTATACAGCTAAGAGGGATTAAAAACCAATTCAAAGTCTGAAAGCATTACTGCTATTCAAAAACAATTTAACAAAATAGAATTCAGCCACTATAAGCAATTTTAAAACCAAATTTTCCTGTTTGCACATATAAAAAGCTCAGCTTAGTTTTTTAAAACAGTTTATCTGACAGAGGTGTTCATTATACTCTTAATCCTAGAGCTATAAATTTAAAGATTGTAAAGCTGAATAATCATGCCTACAGATATTTCAAAAACCAACTACTTCAACGAACACCACATTCTGAGTTCAAGCTGAGACAAGCTTAGCACAGTTCCTATATGATTGGACAGAGAGAGGCTCTCATGGCTCATCTAACAGAACCCCTTATTATAGGTCACAAAGGTCACAGACAACTAGTTTGGGTCTTAGTTTTAGTAAAAGGACAATGCACACCTTCCACGTCTGCATGCTACATAGGGAAATCTGCTAATTTGCAAAGTCTATTCTGAGGCGGACACCTACTAGCAGACAACTCATTACATTTATAAAACATACCTGCTTGTTAAGAAAATCCTTCAAAGCCTCTTGTCGTCTCTGCATCTGTTCCTTCAATTTAGTCTGCTTACGTAAAAGCAATTCTTCCTGCATTCTCTGTCTAGAAAGAAGAGCTTCTCTCTGTACATCCAGTTGCTCTTGCAGTTCTTTCAAATGGTCTTGCTGAGCTTGAATGCTCTCTGAAGAAGCTAGCACGCTCTCTCTTAACTTTAGTATATTGGAATAATTTAACAAAGATGCACCTCCATTTTTGGATGCCAAGAACTCCTTAATCGTCCCAGGCTCAGGTTCGAAAGTTGTCTTTATGCTGCTCTCTGCAGGTACCTGCTGGTATTTTGAAGAATCAAATAATGCAGCCTGAGCTAGAGACCCCTCTGCTGCTGGCATATCAAGACCTATAAACTGGGGCTGTTTTTGTGCTTCTGTCTCTTCTGAGATCTGAGACATTACTGACTTTTTATCAAGATCCAGGAATCTTGAAGGCTCAGATGATTCTTGTGTGGGCAAAGTTAAACTGACCTGTTGTATCTGTGCCTGTGTTTGCATCATAACTGAAGTATCTTGTGAAGTCATTATGACTGACCCTGGTAGCTTCTGGGATTCTGACAACTCTCTGACCTGATTATCAGAAGTATCCAACATTTCTATCTGTTCTTGCAAAGGGCAACTCTGTTGTGGTAACTGAAATTGCCTTTGCGCCAACTGTAAGGAATCTGTAGATTGTACCTGTCCACTAGACCCCATGTTATGCCTTTGTTCTTCGTCTCTCTGTTCAAATGGCTTTTCCAACATGAAATGTGGTCTTGAATGCATGGTTAATGGCTGAGCATGTTCTTGTACATGAACTTGTACAGGTGACTGATAAGCTGATGGATAGTTTCTATGAAGAACTGCAGCTCCATGCATCTGTAAAACTGATTCACAGGTAGTAGGTTTTAAGTTATTCAACCTTGACTGAAACGTAACCACAGAGTCTAATGGTGTAGAAATAGATGGATATCTTTGCTTCAGTTTATTCTGATATTCCTGCAACTGTTTTCTGGCTTCTTCAACTGACTGTTTGTGCAATCTAAACAGAACAAAAACATTTATTTCCTGTATATCATGAAGAACAGCTTTCAATTACAAAGTAATTCCAACAATCCACCCAAGATATTAATTTTACATGGGAAAAATACCTGCTTTGCTGTAGAAGACGTTGTTGATAGTTATGAATTATCTGTATATTATTTTCCTCTTTAGAGCTGCTAGTTTCTGGCACTGCAGCAGTTTCTTTCTAACAGGAAACAAATTGTTTAGGTGGGATAATTCAAACAAACAATGCATTTAAAACATATTAAATGCAGATTAATTAGCAGTAGGCACCATGTTCACACTCTCTCAAGCCAGCAGAAACTATTCCTCCTGATGATTTTTTTTGAGTGCATGAAATTTCAGCCTGAGGCAGTAGAGCTGGGGTGCATCTCCTGGAGCAGCTGGTCTAAGGCTACAGTCTCCCCTGTCAAATTGGTATTAGATGCTAGCACATTGTGGAAATTAATGCTGCTCATAATTGATCTGCAGCTTATTTCAGAGAGGTACAAGGGTCCAGCCCACAGACTAGGAGAACAATAACTGTGTTTAAAGTGGGAACAGGGGCTGCATTTAAAGTGGGAATGGGGGGCAGGAAAGAAGATGCCTCAAGATCACTTAAAAGCAACAATTAGACCATACCCTTTCTACATCCTCACTCCCTCCCTCTCCTCCTGAGGTGATAATGTTTGGGGTTCTGTGTAGTCAAAAAGGCTCCCCCCTCCCGACTTTCTTTTCTCCCATGCATTTCTGCACAGAAGGAAATGATATGGCTCATTGCACAACTTAGCTATATGACCTTGGTTTTTGTGCATAACATTTTCTAGCCTCTATGATAAATATCCTACTATCCTGCAGAAATAAACCAATACCCAAAATCTATGGATGTCAAGTGAAACAGTGCTTACACATTAGCACAAATGCATTTTGAGGCTAGAAAATCCTGCCTCTTGGCACACAAGTTGAAAATAAACTTTAAACAATTATTCCAATTTGGCAATGTGTATCTCAATTCAAGGAGCTGATTCCAAGTGCTCTTACTTTACCTTGTGTTCCATTTCACTCTGTTGGTTTATAATTGGGTCAAAACTAAGCTGTGAGTTTTGAGCTCTCTCCTCTTGCTCTCTTTTCTTTATTTCTGCCAGCTGAGCCTGCATTTGGACCTTCAGGAAGTCTGCCTCTAAGCGTATTCTCTTTTCTTCAATTTGCTCAAGCAAAGTTAGTTGCTGCTGTTTTTGTTGCTCTATTCGCTCTATCTATCACAGAGAAACTACAGTGATTCTCCAGAATTAAATGACAGAAGCATAAAACAGTTAAATCTTATGTCCCAAAACACGTGCAGTGAAGCCTACACTACAATAGGTAATCCCTACTGACCTCTAAAAGTAGCCCCCAAGTTTACAGTATAATTTTATTTTGGCTAGAGAACAGATTCTTATTGTCCGTTTGGTGGTTGCTTTAAGTAAAATTTCATTGTACAGGGCTATATTACACATTGCTTACAATAATTGCTCTCAAATTGATAAAATAAAAGTGGTCTGTTCATTTCAGTTCTATTGACAATTTTCATGAGGGGAGGGGGCAGAAAAAAGTCCCCATCTTGCAACTGAATTCAGAATAGGTGTATTTTGCAGGTCAATGTTGTTTTTCATCAAAGATTCTCCACACATTTTGCTAACATTAATATAAGTCTAACAATATCGCTGAAATAGCTAATAGATACACAGCAAAAATTGCACTTCAGAACCCTATGAAGTGGTTTATTTTTCTCTAGGGATTTATTATGCAGCAGTCTCTGCAGTACCTGGGAACATTAGCAGCCCAAAACACCTTGCGATAGGTAATGAAGAATACAGAATCTATTTGAAATTTTTCCTCAAGATCTTTAATGATCACTGTCACATTCCGGGGTGCAATCCAGACCAATGAGGTCTGCATCACCTCCTGCCCTGCAACCTTGGGCACCTCACAATGCTTTGCTGCTGTATCTCACAAACAGCATGCAAGTCATACACTGAATATCTATGTATAGCTACAGCCTCAGTTCAGTGACACTGACCCCCAGCAGCCCTGTTAGCAAAACACCAGCTACACTCTGGCTTCTAGCAGCCTTGGTTACTACTTGTGGAGTGGCCCCAACACACTTTCAGTGCCAAATTTTCCCCAAAACATGTGTTCTGCATTGTCCAGCCCTCTCCTGAGCAATTGGTATATTAGAGGTCCATTGCCCCCATCAGCGGTCAATATGCAACAGTTTGCTACTGGAAGTGGAATTACCCAAACATTTCAATTTAAACACAACACTGGATTAGTTTTGATTAAAAAAATAAGCTTAATTACAAACAGAAAGATTTTAATGAGTACAAGTATACGGTATTGAAGTCAGCAATGGTTACAAGTGAATTAAAGATAAAACACTTTCTAGCAGCTAAAACGTAAACTAGACTTGGTCCAAGGTAAAATCCTTATCCACATGTTCCCATTGCTGACTAAATTCTATGGTCAGGAACCTCCAAAGCCAAAAGGCTGGTTCCTTTGTCATTTTAGGTGAAAGAGAGAGGTAGAAAGAGAGGAAAGAAAGATAACCTGGGGTGTTTTTGCTCATCACTTTCATAGTCTAGTCACCCCTTGAAATGCATTTTCCTAAGCATTACCCCTAAATAAAATTCCTTCTAGCTGTGAGAACAGAGACATGGAGTCTTTGCGGTGAAAGGTTTCATGTTGTTGATTGCTAAATTGCATATTGATATGTTCCTGTCCCCCTTTATTGCTAATAAATGGCCACTTGATCAATTATTGCCAATCAACTCTGATGACTCCTTGTTAGAGGCGTCAGGTTATCCTTTGTCTTTGAGAAACTGGTTTAACTCCTCCTGCTATCTTAAGGACCCTGTTTACTACTTATAGGTAAACAGAGATAAACACATATATTCCTTTGTTTAGGACAGACCTGTTTAACAACTTTTGCCTCAACAGAGCTGTGGGTTTCAACATGTGCTATCATCAACATACAGTGGGAATTCATAACTTTACATATAATGTTGCTACATATATTTCACCACGATATTATTGATCAGCAAGTTATTAGTTTTCAGAAGTACCTCTCAAGACGTAGTTCGTACAAAGATTATTGCTGATGTGCAGGGTGTGAACATGGGCACTTTCAGTCAAAATCACTCATCAGAATGGTCACATCTGACCGATAGCACCTCCAGCAGCATGCATTTGCTCCCGACAAGATGTTCATTCAATAAAAATAATTCAACTATCTAAATCTTGGTATTCCTGAGAAGTCTCACATATAAACAGTGAATCTATCATACTCTGTTCAGTGAGACATATGACATGACTGGTCTGTTTGCAGTTATATTAGATATCTGGGACGAGGCAGAGAAAATGATAATCAGGGAAAGGTGAAAGCAGGGCAGGTGGGATAGAACAGTGACCTTATTTCAGGTGACAAATCCGAGGAACATTCCCGATTGAGGCATCAATAAATAGAGAAGGTTTTGGAACGAACTGATTAAACAAACAGTAATAAGCAGTGATCCTAGAAATCTGTTCGCCACAGAAAAATGCAGAATTTGCATTTTACAGAGACACTTCAGTTTTAATATTTTGTGAAAAAATAAAAACATATAGTGGAACCCTGATTATCCAATCTCATTAGGACCGGGGCCAGACTGGATAAAGAACCGTTAGTTACCTTTTAACTTGTTCTTCGAGATTTGTTGCTCATGTCTATTCCTAATTTAGGTGTGCGCGCTCGCCACATGCACTGGTAACGTTTTCCCTTTAGTGGTACCGGTACCAGCCGGCTCTAGCGCCCCTTGCAGCAGCATGCATATGTGCTCACATATACGCATCGCCAGCTCCCCCTGCCTCTCAGTTCTTTCTTGCTGGAACTCCGACTGAGGGAAAGGAGGGCAGGTGCAGAATGGGCATGAGCAACACATCTCGAAGAACAAGTTTTGAGGAAAGTAACCATTCTTTCTTCTTCAAGTGCTTGCTTATGTCCATTCCCAATTTAGGTGGCTCACCAGCGGTGTCTCCAGAGGTGGGTAGGAGTTCATGGATGTGACCTTTGAAGCACTGCTCTACCAAAGTCAATGATGTCCTGGGCTTGCTGCGTCAAGGCACAGTGGGATGTGAAGGTATGCACGGATGACCAGGGAGCTGTCCTGCAGATGTCCAATTTAGGGACATGCACTTGGAAGGCCACAGATGATGCTTGCGCTCTCGTTGAGTGGGCTGTCGAGGACAATAGAAGTGCAACTCCAGCCTGCTCATAACAGGCCCAGATGCAGGCTGTGATCCACTTAGAAAGATGCTGTGATAGGTCCTTCATCTGGTCTGCGACAGCCATTAAGAGCTGAGTAGAGCAACGGAAGGACTTCGTCCTGTTGATATAAAACGCTAGGGCCCTCCTCATGTTGCGAGTGTGCTAGCATCTCTCCTCACTGGAGTTGTGCAGCTTGGGGCAGAAAAGAGGCAGGAAGATCTCCTGAGTCAGGTGAAAATGGGAGATCACCTTAGATAAAAAAGCTGGATGTGGTCATAGGTGGACCTTGTCCTTGAAGAACACCGTGTATGGTGACGCCATAGTTAAGGCCCTGATTTCAGACATTCACCTAGCGGAGTTGATAGCAACCAGAAAGGTGATCTTCCATGACAGGTATGCAAAGGAGCACAAGGCCATGGGCTCAAAGGGCGGTCCAGTGAGTCTGGAAAGGACCAAGTTTAAGTCTCACTGAGGAGAAGACTCCCTTATCAGCGGAAAAAGCCCTTCCAACCCTTCGAGGAATCTAGCTCTCATTCCATAAGAGAAGCCTGTTCTACCTTCCACCAAGGGTGGAAAGCAGATATGGCCACCACATGGACCTTGACTGAGGAGAAGGCCAATCCCTCTTGTTTGAAATAGAACAGATACTCCAGAATTGTAGGGATCGATGCCTCCATCAGGGACACGCCACATTCAGTCACCCAGCAGGTGAAGCGCTTCCACTTGGCCCTATAGGCAGATCTGGTCGATGGTATTTTGCTCTGAACCTGGACTGAACAGGCCTGCTCCTGCTGGTTCAGCCATGGAGCATCCAAGTCATCAAGTGGAGGGAGACCAGCTCCAGGTGGAGCAGGCGACCTTGATTCTGGGACAGAAGGTCTGGACACAGTGGCAGGGTCCAATGCCTGGGTCCCACCAGCTCCACCAGCATTCCAAACCAATACTGTCTGGGCCACTCTGGTGCCACCAGGATAACCTGTACCTTGTCCCTCTTCATTTTCAGGAGGACCTTGTGGATCAGAGGTATTGGTGGGAAGGCAGACAGAAGCCCCTTTGACCAGAGAAGGAGAAAAGCGCCAGTGATGGAGTCTGCACTGAGGCCCTGGCGGGAGCAGAAGCAAGATCACTTCCTGTTGGCAAAGAGGTGCACTTGGGGATTGCCCCACCTTTGGAAGATACAAGCCACCACCTCTGGGTGGAGGGACCACTCGTGGTGAGAACAGAGAGCCCTGCTGAGACGGTCTGTTAAAGAGCTCTTGACCCCTGGGAGGTGAACCACTATTTGGTGGATATTGTGGCCGATGCAAAACTCCCAGAAACACATGGTCTCTACATGCAGGGCAGGAGATCTGCCCCCCCCTTGTCTGTTGATATAATACATGGAGGCTGTACTGTCCTTGAGAATGTGCATCACCCTATTGGTAAGATGAGGCAGAAAAACTGCACAGGCTAGTTGAATTGTCCTGAACTCTTTGATATTGATATGTAACCCCAGCTCCTCTGAAGCCCATGTACCCTGGGTCTTCAGGGTACTTTGTGAGCTCCCCATCCCAGATCTGAGGCATCAGAGACCATGGTTATCGACAGTTGAGGTATTTCGTAGGGCATTCCCAAGAGGACATGACCCGGAGTCGACCACCAGATCAGGGAGGTAAGTATTTCTTAAGGGACCATAAGTATTCTGTCCAGGCAGTGTCTGATCAGAGAATAGACTGATGCCAACCACATCTGGAGGGGTCTGAGGTGCAACCTGGCCTGGGGAACCACGTAGGTGCAGGCCTCCATGTGGCCCAGGAAGCTGAGGCATACCCTCACTGCTGTAAAGGGATGGGCTGAAATATATGTAATGATTTCTGTCATTGCCCAGAATCTTTCCTCCGGAAGGAATGCTCTGGCCCTGGATGAGTCCAGCATTGCTCCAATTAACTCTATCCTTTGCATGGGGACTAATACCAATTTCTGTTCATTTATTAGCGGCCCCAGTGCCAACACAAACACCTTGGGCAATTGATATGCTGACCTGCCCCTGAAGAGCCCATCGTCCAGGTAAGGGAATACCTGCACTCCTCTCCTTCCAAGGTAGGACGCTACTACCGACATGCACTGGGTGAAGACTCTTGGCGCTGTCAAGAGGCCAAAGGGGATCACTGTAAACTGGCGGTGTCTGTCTCCTACCATAAGTCTCAGGAACCTCCTGTGACTGGGGAAAATTGCAGTGTGAAAGAAGGCGCCTTTTAAATCAAGAATGGCGTGCCAGACGCCCAGATCCAGGGAGGGCATGATGGTGTCTAGGGAGACCATGCGAAACTTCAGTTTTCTGAGATACTTGTTTAGACACCTTAAGTCCAGAATAGGCCTCAGCCCTCCCTTTGCCTTTGGGATCAAGAAGTAATGGGAGCAAAAACCTCAATCCCACATATCTCTAGGAACCTCTTCCACTGCACCCACATCTCCTGTTCAAGGAGTTGCTCGTGAGAGGGGTCCCTGAAGAGGGACGAGAAGTATGGGTGCTGGCCCTCTGGCGAATGCTGCTGGAAGCCTGATCTAGCAGTGTCCTGACCCAGAGAGTGTAAGCCAATTTCTGGGGACCACCTGCATACCAGTGAGCAGCACCTCAACAAAGGGGACTGGGCGAGCAGACCTGTCCCTCAATGAACTGATTGAAAGGCTGGTACCAGGCAGTACCGTGTTCTGCCATCCCTCAGTGTTTGCAGTACCAGCAGCACCAAGAAGTCCTTCATATCTCGGAAGGCCTCTGGAGTTGACGGCACCACTAATTGATGACAGCCTCTACCAGTAGCCAAGTCAGTAGAGGCCCAGTACCAGGGTCAACGCACACTGCAGTGAGGGACCCTTCTGACATAGGGAGAGTTGGTGGCCCGACAGGTCTCATCCGGTCCCCCTTGGCCTTCTCCACTGGAGATCATCCCCATTCCGTACTGATCTTCTTGGACCTCTTCTTCAGAACTGGGGAGGAAGAGACAGGCGCGGGAGGGGCACTGAGTGCTGAGACCATTGTGCTCCATGCCAAGTCCGACCTGCCAGGCTCCGACACTGGTCTAACAGCCGAATCCATCAAAATGGCCTGCAGATGGATGTCATGGTCTTAGTTCTCAGGCAGAAGCCTTTACAAATCTTACACTTCTTACTGACGTGGATTTCCCCCAGACACTTAAAACAACTTTGATGAGGGTCACTCCTGGGCATAGGCTTCTTACAGGAAGTGCAGGGTTTAAACCCTGGGGAATGGGGCATGCCCAGACCTTGCGAATCTAACCACTAACAAACTAGAACTGTAATGAACGAGTAACTATGTATGCTTAAAAAAAAGAGAGATGAATAGACCACTAGGGAGATGAGAAAAACTTGCAAAGGCAAGAGCATTCCAGCACCATCACTGGCGACAAGAAGGAACTGAGAGGAAGGGGGAGCCTATGTGGGCACATGTGTGCTGCTGCAGGGGGCGCTAGAGCCAGCTGGTACGAGTACCACTAAGGAGAAAATGTTTCCAGCACCAATACATGTAGCGAGCACACACACCTAAATTGGGAATGGACATGAACAATCACTTGAAGAATAAAAAATTCTGATAATCAGGAGAATATTTTAGGCTCTGATTGGCAGCCCTGGCTGGCAGCTAAAACATAATACATCAATAAAATATTGTGTTCAACTAATACCTATATATATTGTGACTCGGGAAACTGAAGTTCAGCATTTCATTTTAATCACGGAAAAAACATGGATTTTTGTTTTTTTTAATCACATAATTGTGTGTTTATCATGGAAATCTAGGATCCCTAATAGTAAATCATCAGGACCAGGATGTATTCAGCCAAGAGTTCTGAAAGAACTCAAGTATGACACTGCAAAGCAACTAAGTGTGGTAAGTAACCTATCACTTATATCAGCTTCTGTACCAGATGACTGGAGGACAGCTAACGTGACACCAATTTTTAAAAAAGGCTCCAGAGGTGATCATTGGCAATTACAGGCCAGTAAGCTTAAACTTCAGTACCAGGAAAACTGGTTGAAACTATAGCAAAGAATAGAATCATCAGACATATAGATGAGTGCAATTTGTGGCGGAAGACTGAACACAATTTTTGTGACAGGAACTCTCACCTCACCAATCTCTTAAATTCTCTGACAGGGAGGGTCAATAAACATGTGGACAAGGATGATCCAGTGGATATTATATACTTGGATTTTCAAAAAGCCTTTGACAGAGTCCCTAGCCAAAGGCTCTTAAGTAAAGTAGGCAGCCATCGGATAAGAAGAAAGGTCCTCTCATGACTTAGTAACTGGTTAAAAGGCAAGAAGCAAAGGGTAGGAATAAATGGTCTGTTTTCTATAACACAGAAAGGTAAATACTGGTGTCCTCCAGGGATCTCTACTGGCACCATACTGTTCAACGTACTCATAAATGATCTGGAAAAAGGGGTAAAGAGTGAGGTGGCGAAGTTGGCAGATGATCAAAAATTTAGTCAGGATAGTTAAGCCCAAAGCAGACTGAAGTTACAAAGCGATTTCACAAACTGGGTAACTGGGCAACAAAACAGCAGATTAAATACAATGTTGATAAATGCAAAGTAAATGCAAAACTGACAGAATGTTACGAACCATTAAGATAGGAAAACATAAAACAGAAAAATGCCACTACATAAATTCATGGTACTTTGAAAACTGCAAGCAGTTCTGGTCGTCCCATCTCATAAAAGATATATTAGAATTGAAAGAAATACAAAAAAGGGCAATGAAAATGATTAGGGGTATGTACAGCTTCCATATGAGGAGAGATTAAAAAGATTGGGACTATTCCTCTTAGAGGAGAGGCGACTTGTGGGGGAGAGGGGGATATGATATAAATCTGTAAAATCATGAATGGTGTGGAAAAATAGAATAAGGAACTGTTATTTAACCCTTCGCATAACACAAGAAGTGGTGATCACCCAATAGGTAGAAGGTTTAAAAAATATATATAAGTACTTCTTCACATAATGCACAGGTCAACCTGCGGCACTCATTGCTAAGTGATGTGACATCCAAAAATATAAGTGCGTTAAAAAAAGAATTAGATAAGTTCATCAAGGATAGGTCAATCAATGGCTGTTATCCAAGATGGTTAGGAACAGAACCCTATGCTATGTCTAACCCTAAACCTCTGACTGCCAGAAGCTGTGACTGGATGACAGGGGGATGGATCACTTGATAAACTGCCCTGTTGTGTTCATTATCTCTGAAGCATCTGCCACTATCCACTGATCTGACCCAATATGGCCATTTTTATGTTCGAAATACAGCAACTATTATGTAAAGTACATTTTAAAGAATCCTGAGAAGTCAAAAAAAAAATACCTGCTTTTGTCTCTCTGCTTCAATTCTAATTTTGGCTGCTTGTTCTTGAGGATGGATTAGGACTGAATTTCCAGCTACCACAGTATGCTCCAACGTTTCTGGAGATTCTAAAACATACGCATATATTTAACAGATAGCACAACCAGGAATATTACTCGTATCAGGGCTTAGAAACTACTAGCCAGGACACTAAATTTAGGTATCATGGGTCAACCCAATGTTTCGGCTATGGGAGGGTTTCCCTAATTGAGTTTAAGGAAAACACTCTAGTGAGAAGTTCCTCCGCAATCCCCATAGGCTTGTGGAAAGGTGGGAACTAGCACCTCCCAATTACACCTAGTCCCTAAATCTTGCTGAGGGGCCCCATCTTTTATATTTGTTGTGGCTTAATGGCAACTTCTCAGATAGAGAGCTTCATCCTCTTTCTCCCTGTCACCCTCCCACAAGATGCAGAAATATGGGAAAGAGGCTTCTCTTCCTCCAGTCACCCTTCTGAAGCAGTATTCTCACTCTCCACCCCACTATCTTCTTAGCTGCTAAAAAGAGTAGCAAGCATCTCACTTTTTTTCTCTTCCCCAAAATCATTCATGGCTTTCTGCAACAGATCACTGAAATCCCATCAGGATTTGTTTTCACTGCTTCTGTCAAAATTCTTTAAACCTTCAATGAGCTACTGAAAAAGCAACACCAACAGGGTCTTGGGCCTCTGCTGCGAGAGGGAAAGGTATAGAGGCAGCACTGGTAGGTAAGGACAGAAGAGACTCTTCTCATGCACTCTCAAGCAGAACAGTTTTGAGCTTCTGATTCTACCTGCTCAGCAACCCAAGGAAGACCATTCAACTTCAGTGGAGCATCTAAATTAAACTGAGACTTGTCAGTTACCACTAGCTCTCAATATTCATGAGAAAAGGTTTCCTGCTCCCCTCTAGCAAGTGTATTTTTCACAGATTACTTACAGATGAAGTAATAAATCACCACACACACGCCTTAGTGGCAAAGCCAGTCCAAAATTTCATGGAATGACTGTTCAATTTTAACAATGGCATTACAGCAAATGCATTCACAAGCATAATTAAAATTTTAATATGGTAAAATTACTTAATCATTTACTTTGCCTAATGGTTAGGCTCTAAAAACCAATCACATGCACTAACCCAATGATATCCCAAATGGGAGATTATGGGAATTGGATGTCAACCCAATGACATTGGGTATTGGATTATGGGAATTGGATGTCAACCCAATGACATCATCCCAAATGGGAGATTAACAAATTGCTGCAAAATGATGATTACAAACCAAGCAGTAAACTTGGTCTATTTCAGGTTAAAGGTAATTCAAAAAAGCTACTGAATCCAGGAACAGGTACCCTTCCAATGTATTGGCACTTGATATCTAGCATGTCAAGAAATATGGGAGAAAGTGAGTTCAGCCGCCAAGGAATTTTTTTTTTTAAATTCAGAAATAGACCAATAGAAAATTTTCAAAAGTGACTAAGTCTCATAGAAAGTCAAAAGGTTTTAAGCTGAGTCACTCAGCCACTTTTTATCCCAAATCTCCAAGTCTCGATCAAACAAAATGAACAGAACAAAACAACATTTCAGGCTGTTCACTAGAGAATTCTTATGGGAAGAGCAGTATTCACAGCTCTGCCCAGCCAGGTCCTCTTCGCTCTCAAAATACATTTAATTTTACTTGGAGAGCTACACAGTGCTTACCTATGGCTTCAGAGACTGAATCTGCGTGTTGATCATGTCCAGGTTTTGAATCACACAATCGTCTCTCTTCACTAGCAAGTGTTCCTGACTCAATTGTCTCAATTTCACTTTGAATCTCTGCTTCACATTTTGAAGTCCACTGGTCTTTTTGGCTCCGGATCTTATTTAGCAATTTTTTTAAGACCAGTTTCGATTGTGGTTGGGGAGCCATTCCCGCTTCATAATCTAGGAGGAACACAGACCCCAAACTATTAAAAAAGGTGTAAGAACAAGACAAAACAAGGTATACATTATGCTCAGTTACTTCTTACATCACAAAGTCATCGATTGTAAACAAAATCATCCTAGTAAGATATTTACCTTGGCAAAATTTGTTTTCGTTAGCTGCTTATACAAATGGATTAAGTACACCCAATAACTTAACTGTCTGATGGGGAATAAAGACAGGTTCTCAACACAAATATCTTAAAGCACCTTTTCAAAACATTTATAATGTGCATGTATTAGAGTCAACATGCAATTTCACAAGTCATGCAACCGCTTAGTTCTCAGAGTGCTACTCAACACAGTTCACTGGATCAAGACAGAAAGGGGGAGTTCACTTTTTCATTTGAAGTTCGTATTTATTATACTCCAATCTCTGGAATGGAAAATATCAAAAGCCACTAACTATGAAAAGATATTGCATATCTATAATATTTAATATCTAAAGCTACCAAAATACTTTCATAACTAATTTACATTCAACTTAAACTATACAAAGTTACGATTCCCAAAGGAACTGTAACTCATACCCCTTTCTAAATTCTTATTTCCAGCTGATAAATTAAAAAAAATGAAGATACCATGATCTCTGGTATTTAATGTACTTTCTGTTTTAAACTCACTTCTATATTTTACCAATTCCTGTACAAAACCAATACCCCTCCTTTTTCCTATAGTATATCCAAAAGGCTTAAATAATGAAGTATACTCAATACAAGAGCTAAACCTGAAAGTTTCTTACTCTCTGGTTCACTAGGGTGCTGGGCTTCTTTTTCTGTCACCGTATCCAATTTTGGTTGAGTCTCACATGCAAAATCTGGTTCCAAGGAAATATCCAGGTCGTTATCTTGAGATCGATCAGAGGGAATTGGCAAAGGCTGTGGCTCCAGGTGCAAAATCAGGTCTCCTTTCATTTCTAAATAAAAGAAATGAAGCCATGTGAAATAGAATACATGACTATCTGTAATCTGAATAAAACTACTTTAAATTGCAAGATCAATGTCACCACAAAAGAAACTCCCCAACAGTTCCAAATTAAATGGTTCATTCCAAATCTATCTTACTCCAAAACTTTGTTTCAAATTACATCTACTACAAAGATCTTTTTAATAGTGTATGTTAACAGCTGCTCACTTAATCTTTCAAAATAGCTTACTCCTGTCTCCACTGTACATATCTTCAAAGGCAAACTCCAGCTCCCTCTGCCAGTCTTCTTTAATTTCCATGCGCCTGTATGTAGGTTCAAACAGCTGTGGTGGCATCTGTGCCACAATCTGTCTTCTCCGTGCCAGGTCCATATTTTGCATCTGCTCAAGCTCTTTCATTAGTCTTTCCCGGTCCTTCAAGTAGCAAAGTAATCAATTAACAGTTTAGCATTCAGATCCAGACAGTTTGACATTAGCACTAATAAAACATTTTCATTTAGTTATCATGAGGTTTGTTTAATGTTTGCTTCATACTTCATACAAAATTCCTGAGTTTAAATACATACACATAGACACCTCTTCTGAAAATATGCCAATCGAGATATCCTACACTCATTTATTGGCAAAGAGAGTCATTAATAGCACTAAAGGGTCAGCTACAATGTGAAAAAGAAGATCAGAAAATTTACTTGTAGATCAACTTTCCCACACAGAGAACTGTAAGTTTTCTATTTTATGGAATAAAAAACTGGGTCCTTGTTCGGTTGCTGATCTGCAAAGGATTTTTTTTTGTTTTGTTTTTGAAGATTGGGCTAGTACTATTTTTGCATTGTGATTTATAAGAGAAGCTTTGAAAGTTTTATTTTAAATATTTTTCCTTCTATTTTATACCTTAGAAATATCAGCAGAGCCAATTTTGATCTTCCCTTGTTTTCCTGGAGGATTTGTTGTGGATCTTGTAAGATACAGACAGACATATATAAATATATTTCATTAGCTCTCATACCTTAGCTGAAAGATTGGGGGGGTACTGAATATTTAAGGAAGACTTCTTTTCTCCGAAATGTTAGTCAAGTTAAACAAAAACCAGGAAGTTACAACAGTGACTAAAAGGTTCGTTTCTTAAAAGCTCAACTTTTACTCATCTCTTGTGATTTAATTTGTCTAATTCTCTAGTCACCCTCAGATCTTTGTGCTAAATAGAAGCAGAACCGCTAACATAAAATAAAGTAAAAAATGTTTTAAGAAAACATTTCAGACTTCTCAAATTATGAAGAAACAAAATAGGCAAAAAGTCCAATTTTTCCTCAGTGCTCAGCACTCCTCTGCAGATGAAGTCAATGAGATGCAGTTACTCAGAACCTTGTATGACTCAAGTTGGATACCCAATCAACATGGCTACAAACTTAGTGGACACTTTTCCATATGTTGGCCTTAATCTGCTTCTTTGCCTTCATCCACCATTTATATAATGAAAATAATCTCTCTCCCCTCATAGGGGAGTTATGAAGATAACTTCTTTAATCTTTCTGAAGCACTCAGATACTTCGGCACCACAGAATAGTCATTCACTGCAAGATTTGGATGGTGTACAATAAATAAGGCATAGGTCCATTTACTGGAAGATAGTAAAATATCAAAACTTCTGCTTCATCCCTATATACACTTAATGAGGTACGAGGGTTCTGTAGGAAAAAAAAGAGCAGTGTGATCTAGGCACCATAGATATAACCTATTTATAACACAAAAATTAATTTGCTTGCTAGTGGTGGGTTAAGAAATTAAATCCCTCTCCCCATACAGTAATTCCTCAGCCCTAAAGTTCCCCTCCACTTTCAAAAGTCTGAGGAAAAAAAAAGATGAACTCTGCAATGTATTCTGAAAGTCAAAAGATCAGGGTATTTTGTATCAAGAGAGAAATGAATTCCAAAATGGTAGGACTTTCTCTGCAAACACCCAGCCAACAACCTCTTTTCATTTATATCAACAGACTCCAGCCCCAAGCATTGTTTGCCTTGGGCTAGAATGGGAAGAAACTCATTTATCTTGTCACTAAAGTCAATTTAAACCTAGGCTTTTGTAGGTAAAGTTTGTACATTTCTACTAAAAGGAATTTTCAGATTTTTTCACCTGTAAAGTGAAGATAATTACCTTCTTCCCAGCTGTTATTTTGTGGATTAAAGTTTTATCAGTCATGCTGCCTCTAAAGAACGCTGGGTTAAAAGTACAGTTTGCAATCACCTTTAATATGCACAATTAAACATCACTATCATTTCTCATAAAATTAGGAGAGGACAGGGGCAGAGTGTCCTGTATTCAGAATATATGTTTTAACTTAAGAAGCACCTTGTTACTCACTTCTGGGTACTGTTGAATACTATAACATCAATTATGTAATGAACCTATTTAAATACCTAAATGGAGATGGGAAGGACCTTATCAAATTAGATGTCAACTTCCAAAGCCAGGCATGTCACTATTACTTAATATAAAGCATAGTTCATTAAGTGTTTAAAAGAACTATATTTTGCCTAAAATTAAATGTTTCAATATATAGTTTTTAAAATTCATTTGGCACTGAAGCTAGAATTATGGTAGGAAGAAAGACTGATTGTAAGGTCTTAAATATGGCTTTTGCAGATGCTAAGTAAAAATCTGAAACATGCCTATGTGATCACCCTTCATTAAAATTTAACCCAAATTTTAAGAAAATTAGTATAATAGTTTTAATTTTATGAATGTTTAAATTTAGCAAGTTGAAACTTTTTAAAGATCATTAAAGGAGCCAGAACAGTTCTTAGGGCACTGGGAGAGATGAGGGTTCTGAAATGCTTAAGCTTTGAATCTGCCTAAATTGAACCTGCTGATTGACTACTTTAATGACTTAGACCACTTTAAGCAGTTTATTCACATTGTAGGACTTCAGTTAAAAACCCTTTACATTAAAGAGGCAGCAGTGTTCAAGATCAAGCCAAATAGTTCTGAAGCAAAGACTTCAGAAGCATACTAGCAGAGTCTGCAAACTTGGCAAAATTAATAGCTCAAATTCTCTCCACTTTTTATTTTAAATTCGTTTCAGGCATTATTTACTATGCATATATGTTTGAATGTGTGCAATTTTGGTCAGAAAAAGTAAGTCAATTTAAAAAACAAAATTTCCAGTTCCATTTCTTATACACTCACATAGTGGATTTCAACATCTCTTTTCCAGTGTTTGCAACTCAAGATACTGCATCTAACAAAAACCTTATTAACTTTTTTTGAATATCTGAAAGCTTGCCATATCAGGTTGTGTAAAATTGTGGGCATTATCCACAAAACCTGAACTATCTGCCAATCCCTTTCATTTTAATGACTAAGAATTGCTTCTTACCTTCTGAACTTTCTAACTGCAGGGCTGAGCAAAATGAGAAGAGTTTTCTTTTAAGGATATGCATTTCGAAAACATCCATTATTCCATGGTCTTTCCTGAAGTCAGCATTTGCTAATTCAAACTAACTCATTTAGAATCCAGTTTGTCACTGTTTGTGGTTTTTTATTGCTGGTCATTTTCAAATTATGAATTACTCTATATTATTTCTACTTTGCTTACTTGTGCCAAATGGACCATCTTCAAGGCATGATTTCCTCTTAGATGTGCTTTTTCAAGCTGTTCTTTCCTATCTCTCTCTTCCTCTTTATGTAGTTCATCCAACCGCTTTGCTTCCTCTTCAGCTACTAACCGAGCATCTGGCTGGTAGTCAATTAATAACAATTTAAATGTCACAAAAAACTGTACAGACTCAGAATATAGCTGACAAATAATTCCATAGCCAAGTATTCAACCAAACTACTTTAAAAAGTAGTTATGAATGGCAATACACATGACCAGTAATGTACATAACTCTCAAATGAAGCAGCACAAAATTGTTTTGAAAGTCTTTTGAAAAAGGCACATGTACATAGTGACATGTATAATCCTCTTATTTTGAGATGTCAAATTGTTCTAGTTTCAAGTGTTATTGTGGAAAATCCCTTATATAATGTTTATAGTGGCTTGGCTACATCAAAACACACCCAGACTTCTTCATTCAAAACAAAGCATGATGCTGAATACAGACAGTGCTAAACATTATATTTCATTCTAGCCTACACAATTTTGTTTTTTATAACAGAAAAAAACAGAAGTTTTCCCAGACTCATATGGAAAATAAACACATTCTGTGAGTTCTGCAAAGAGCCCACTGAAATCTGGCCACTGAGAGTTGCAGAAGGTTAACATTAAAACTAAAGGCCCATAAACAAGGATACAAAGGTAACAACGAAGGGGAAAAACATTTTCCAAGTTTCACATATAAAAAACTCTGATGCAGCTGCTCTTAGTCTTTAGGCCCGGATATTTCAAACATTTAATACACCTGGGCAACTTTAGGCAAGCAAACAGTCCCACTGAACATAATGGGACTGCTCAAGTGGGTAAGTATTTCCAGGATTGAGGCCCAAACACATAAAAGCAATGTTTGGTGTTGCAAGTCGCCACCATTTGAAATCAAACTAGTTCACATCTTCATTTTAATTGTTATACCAACTCCTAGATTTTTTTAAACAAGTTTTGGGAAACTAATACCAGTTGTCACAGATTTAAAATCCTTAGATGCAGTACAATAGTACTGATATAGGAGAGAGACACTGTAGGCGTATTTGAAATGAGTCACCTGCTCAGTGTCTGTTTCTCTATCCACATAAGGTTCAGGAAGATGGTGATGAGTAACAGAAAAACTGTCAGCGTTATAGACCTTCACCATAGGAATTCTTTTCACTTCCAAGTTCTAAAAAGCAGAAAGTACAAAGAATCAGTTACTTTGCCAGATGCATTGTTTTCCGTTATGAACTAAACGGAGCATAAATAAATGATTTGCACATTCAGGCTGGCTGGTAATGTATGGTAGAGCCAAAGTGAAAATGACCTGTGCTGACAAAATAAAATCTTGAAAGCCATAAGTATTTTAAAACTTTACATATATATAAATTATTTACAAACCACATTAATGCAAGGTGTATAGGGAGGGTTTAATGACAGAGTGTAAGAGCCCAAGGCAAATGCCTCCACACCAGCTGTCATTAATCTTAAAGACATACTTCCAATTTTCAACAGTATTACATTAATTTAAAAGGGCTTTGTTTTTAATTGTACTAATACAGACCACAGTTACAACATCTGTCACAATGTAGGACAACTACAGCTACATAATATACTTTCAAAACAACAAGAAAGCAAAAGTGAAGTCTCACAACCACACAACTGCAAATTTCATTTACAAATGCTTATGGCTATGTCTACACTGACAGCGGAAAATTCACCACCGTCAGATCGACTTTTCCAGATTGATTGCTTATGTGGAAATGGAGACCCATTCAGTCGACCCGGAAACCAATGCTACTAATCCACCTCCACCAAAAAGAGTAACACTGTGTTGATGGGAGGACATTTCCTGTCAGTGCAGCAAACTGAAGACGTGGCGGTAAAGAGAAGTTAGGAGTCGACAGGAGATATGCAAGCTATTCTAGTAGCTTGCTTATCTCCCATCAACTGCTGCTGAATTTCATGGCACAGACTTACTATCTTACGATGTTATTAATATCCTAATATCTTACAATGGTTTCAGAATTATTTGAAGTTCTGTTTAAGAGAAATGCATTCCCTATATTAGCAAATGTCCATGCTTTTCCTGCAGAATTGTGTGCAATTTTTGGGTGTGGCGAGAAACAGAAGAGGTGTGTTAAAAACATTTAATTGAAACAAATAGTCACTTTGTTTCTGAATTTCCCTTGACTTTTTAAAATGAGTGCCAATGGTTTAAATTGGGCTGGTGCATAAGATCTGCAGAAGGAGGCCTCAGCCCATCAATGCCAAGTTTTTCTCCTGCAGATGACAGTGATCCGCAGATGGTGTGAGTAGAATATTGAGAAAAACAAATGCAGAAGTGTACGCTGGCCTTTATCTACACTGAAAACTTCAACACATTCTCCCCATGTCTCATGCATAGACAACCATCCTATAATTCTGCTCCTGGGGTCCTCTGTATTCCCCACTAACCCTCATGCCTAACCAATGTCCTGTCTCTTCCACATGCATCTACCTCATGTCTCCTTCAGAGGCCCCCATTCCAACACCAGGGAGCCAAAATCCATGCCACCCCTCCATGTGTGTTCCCCAGTCCTCTACTCCAATCTCTATAGCTCTTCACATTTTCCCATGCCTCAATTCATGCCACTCCACTTCAGCACAGCGCAGCACTTGAATAGAAAGGTGGCCAATGCATATTGCACTATAAGTGTTGCCCCTTTAAATCCTACCTTTTTAACCCCTCGCCCCCATCTCCTTTCTATTTGCTTCTCCTCAGCTCTCCCACCTTCCAAGGCGCCCCCTCACCCTCAAAAAGGGACTTCTCACCAAGGTCAACAAAATAAATGTGGACTTCCTAGGTCAAGCCATTTCTGATTTTTTTATATCTATATATCATGAACAATAGATGGTTAAAACATTCAAGAAGTATAGCTAAGTTTTCAAAATATCATTAACTTTAAAGCTGTCTCCTTTCTTACTAAGTTTCCCAGAAAAACTTCTACCTTAGGATAAGATGCGGCATACAGAATTTCAAGGGTTTTTTATTTTTAAGAAGTGGGGGGAGAGAGGGTTGGCCTATAATGGGAACCCAGTTTCAACCTTTATAATGGACTAACTATCACCACTCTGTAATATACGTATTGAAAACAAATGCTTTCCAGTCTAAAAATATTGGTGATGCATCAATAATACAGCCCCACTGACAATTTAACTATTTTAAATATCAAACAATATAAAAATAAGAGTTACCAGAATTATCTAGGACAATAAATCAAATTGTAACAGACTCACATAAACTAAAAATATTTATAGACACTGATTATAGCTTTGAAAACAGATAATTCATAACTAAACCTAATTAAATAGATCTCTATTGCTAGTTCTATTCTCTGTTACTTTAGATACATAGATATATAGTTTTTAAAATATTTGAAAATTTAACTTTAACCAGTCATTAATAGATTATATTTTAATCAAATTTCCAGCATTTTATGCAAGAGCAAATAATATTTGCTGCAATGTTGTGAAATTTATGTCAGAAAGCTGTAATTTTCCAATTAATGCTACAAAAAAATCTGTTTAGGATGCAAAGACAATTAGTGGCCTAATTCTCCATTTGTGATTAATGTTATTACTGTTCCTGTTAGTGGCACTGTAGTTAAGAATCTGTCAAAAGTTTCCATTAGGGGTTTACAATCCCACAAAAAAATTCACTCTGCTCTGGCACGCTGATTTTGGAGGCAGCAATTTTTGCAATTTAACAAAATACAATGTAAGCCATTTTAAGAGTGCTGAAATCAAGAGGAATTTACCGATTTAAAACAATTTGTTGTGTTTCTATAAGTACCATAACAGTTTTTCAAAGGAAAATCTTGTGGGCCTCAACAGTCCCATCCCTCCCCACCCACTAAGATCTCAGTCCAGCACACCTTTGGTCAATTTTTCACTGAAGTCAACTGGATTATGTTTATGGCCAAGCATGTGCATAAGTGCTTTGTTGGATCAAAGCCCAGATTATTCACATCTAAAAGCCACTGCCATGAGAGTAATTTCTTAGGCTTTTATACACTTTATGATAACATATTGTGATCCTTCAATATCAGAAGTGGATACACAGTCAACAGGTATATTGAGAGAACTAACAGCAGGCACAGTTTCAAAAGAGATTTGTTTCTTTGCTATTTATTGCAAATCATTTTAATATTGTTGTTCAGTTCCATATACAATTAAGTAGAAACTTATTTGATATAAATTCACCACAAGATTAAAAAGATGTTTCATGTTATTTTTCAAATTTAGGCCCAATTCTACAATACAGATGGACCTCTCAACTGCACAAAAGCCACAGATCAGACAATGGAGCTCCATGTGGGTGCACATATCTGTACATGCAAAATTACAGATGGATCAAGTCCTAGTTTTCATCCACTTTTCTAAACCACTGGTTTTAACAAAATGAATTGTTCTAACATATATTCTGTACTCCATATTCCACAAGTGTAACAAAGAAAATGTGAAAACAGCTGAAGAAAAAAAAACTAACAATCCTGTAGCAGTTACAGGTGCAAACCACAGTATCACATCATTATAACAGGATATTGGGGTTCTGTATGTATTTTGAAGGAAGAGCATTAAACCTTTAATTTAATTTGTCTTAATGGTAATAAAAATTGAAACAGCTCATTAAGAAAATCAGATCTCACATTCACCAAATAAAACCTCACCACCAATAACCAAATTAACTATCAAAAATTTATTGACAGAGTATGTTTGTGCTTAAAATTAATTGTTTAATTTCTGTCTGAATAGTCTTTGATGCATTGTTGTAACTGACAACATGCAAATAGTCATTTCAGAAGTTATGCTTCCAGAAGACAAAACGAAGCCACAGTAACGCTTATATTTCACCCTGAAATTATCACCATCCCCACATATTGGCTACTCACCTCAAAAGGATGGGCTGGAGGAGGTGGCAGGCTTGCAATTTTGGCAGCTCTCTCTTTTTCCATGTACAACGCATGCTTACGTGCATTTGTTCGCCTTGGGCAAGTAAAGAGAACGGTTAGGAAGAAAAATTTGTTCAAACAGGAATATTAACGCTGTGTAAAAAAGAAAGATAAACCTAAAAATGTTTTGTAGTTAATTTTTTTATGTACCCTTGTAATAACGCTCAAGGGGTGAGTGAACAGAAGTAATCTGATCAGACAGAACGGGCAACTGAAAATGAAAGGCAGCAATGAAATAATGCAGGTGTTCAAAAAGGGATCAGAATTGTAGAGAGCACATCTTCTAAACAAAATCAACCTCCTTTTCAAATAAGTTTCCTGAATATCAGTGAGTTGCATGTATCACTTTGGTCTGTGCACTTTAATTTTTCAGGTGTACACAAACTTACCTACAATGCCTCATCTCTGCTCTAGTAGAACTACCTTCCATATTGTGTATTTGTTCATGCCTGTTCAAACTTGAACTCATTGGCTGAGAATGCCAAGAAGCATGACAGCCAATGACAGATATGGTGTCGGATTTTATGAAGTGGATATCTGTCCATCAGGAACTAGAATGAAATCAACTCATTTAATATATGTCACTTAACAGCTGTCAGCTTCTAAATTGGGCTGAAACCAGCGATGAGGGTTGAAAGGCCGTTCGTCTCATTGATAGTTCCTTGAGCTATCCAGTACATGTGACCATTTTATCTCCTTGTTTCTCAAGCTAGAATTCTTATCAAACTCCATAACTTCATCAAGCATGACATGCAATTCCTAAACCAAAAACATGCTGAACAAGAAGTCTCAAAGTTCCTGCATTTCACCCTTTATGCACTATAATCTGCATTTTTAAGAAAAATAAATTACCACTATATACCATGTTTGCTCTCTCAACAATTTTTCTTTTTGGTATTTCTGCTCTTTCAGGGCTTCTTTATGTCTCTTCTCTGCTCTTTGTTTCCTTTCTTCTGCTTGCTTTGCCATAGCCACCAAATCAGGTTCCTTTGCAATGAAATGTAATTAATGTTATGAACACTTCGCTCAGATTCTATTTACTTGTAGTACTATCAACATGACAATTCAAGTTAAGCATTACTGCTGACAAATAGCAATTTTCCTGATAGGATTAAACACAATGATGCATTTCTATACTACAAGAATCAAAATAATCTGGATAATCGCTTTCTCTTACTCTCTGCTGCTATCCTTATTCTCTCTGTTAGTACAATAGTAACAAATTTGCCACAGTCCCCACCCCCACCATTTATTGAAACCGTATGAAAAGCTTAGCTCCCCTCTGCATCTACTCTGACTGCTAGCTTCACATATTGGAAGCAAGAATTTTTCAAAACATCAATTTCATACCAAAGTGATACTGGCATTTTAAAGACCCATTATCACAATCTATCAATAATGGAATATTTTAGCAAAAGCTCATTACAATACCACATCCCTTCTGTATTCCTTTCCCACTGTTACTAGGGCTATATCAACAATAATTCCATCCTTGGTAACTAGTTGCCTCCTCCTATAATAGTTTGCATTTCTACAGCACATTCCATCCTGGGATATTAAAGCACTTCAGCAGCAATTAAGTCTCAACACAAAAGTGAAACAGGTAAAGCAGTGTGATCCCCTTTTTGTAAGTAGAAAAAGTGAGGCAGGGGTTAAGTGACTTACCAAAGGTCACGCAGGAAATCTGTAGCAGAGGTAGGTCTCCAAACTTCTAGGGTATGTCTACAAAGCAACTGGACACCTGCAGCTGGCCCATGCCAGCCGACTTGGGCTGGTGGGGCTGTTTCATTGCTGTGTAAACTTCTGCGCTTGGGCTGGGGGGCCATCTGCATTTGTATAGTTCCTGTATAGACATACATCTAATCCCATGCTTTAACTCTATAATAATCCTTCCACCCTACAAACCTGATCCGAAGTCCACTGAAGTCACTGGAGAGATTTTCCTTGACTTTAAGGCACTCTGAATTTGGTCCAGGGTAAGCCAAAGGAAAAACAATCACGTTTTTGTGAAAATAGTTTACAACCACAGATGGGACTGTGACATGACCCCAGTGGAGAAAGCCACATAAGTCCCTCTTTTGCCACCAACAGGAGCTGTGTAATGGGCTCTACGCTGGATTTTTGTAAAGATGTTCACATACATTCACATGTAAGTTTTAGAAAAGATGTGACAGTGTATAGTTGAACAGTTTTTTTGGTATCTATCTGGGATGACTATGTTTACACAAAAAGCAAACAGTCATCTCAAACACATACCAGTATAACTTTTATACTATCACATACCATCATGTTTTGTTTATGCCACATTTTTAGACACTTTTCTTCTGAAGTTTGCTTAACAGATTACATTTCAGAATCAGATCAGTTGTCCTTCCAGTTTAGTATCCTCTCTGACAGTGACCAAAAAAAAATAAATCTATAGTTTCACACATTATGTCTTATCTCACCTATACATGTTTGTCTATGATAGTATATCGATGTATGTCAATATTTTTGCAAAATTTTCAAATGGCTTTTCTTTTTGAATGTATCACTTCAGGCATTATGAGTGCAAGGTCAGAAACATGTAAGCCGTGATCTTTACAATTCTAGTATAGTAAGTATTTTCTGAAAGCCTTGACTATGACATAATACCAAATGACTTGTTTACTTACATTTTCCTTTGCCTGTCTATGTCCCTCTCCCACAGCTCTTAAACTTGATAGATAAAGTTTTTCCAAGGCTTTAATCTTCTGATTTTGTGCTTTCCACCACTCTGCCTTCAGTTCCTCTGCCAACTGATGTAGCTGCTCATTTCTCCTCTGCTTTACTTCTTGTCTTATCTGCAACGCAATGTACCTCTCCTGCTCTCTAACCTGAACAAGTAAATGATGTTTTAAAAGTGACTTACCAGAGTTTACTTTTGTAGCAGACTCTTAACCAACTTGCTAGTGACTCTTTCAGTCTCATCCACCTTACTGACTACTTAAATCAAGCTAACTGATTTTGGAGCATACTTGGCATACTCCAAGGTGCCATTTTCTCCCTTTTCCAAACTAAAACGTTTAAACAAATGTTTAAGACTAACGATTAATAGCCATAACTCAGTGATACATTTAATATCATTCTCGCCATACAAAAGTCACCTGAGTCGACAGAAGGAGTTAAAAGGCTAGCACCCAGGTCTCACCTGCTGTTACGACAATCAGGGAGTACTGCTGAATACAAGAGTTATTATTTGTAAAGTTTTATAGATAAACAGGGAAAGTCTCTTGCCCAAAAGACCACACAGTCTAAACAGAGAATGTATAAGGGAGGAGGAAACAGCATTTTTTTAAAAAGAAAGTTAAGAGGGTGGACAGGTAATAAGAAGCCAGGTTGTGAAGAACTTTAAAGGTGAGGGGCTTACATCTCCTCTGCTGCAGTAGATGAGGAATGAAATAAGAGTAGGAGAGCAGTATATAAGGAGACAAAGAAGTATATTCTGAAGATGTTACACAGGAAAAAAATTACAGGATTTATCAGCCACATGGGTGTAAAGAAAGGAGAGAGGAGTTCACAATTTTACATTAAGGCAGCAAGCTGTGGTAAATGGACAATCATAGAATCCCCCCAAAGGTGACCAAGGAGAAAAGGGAAGTTTACGTGGAAAGCAGACAAGTTCAGTTTTATTCCTGTTTAGTTTGATTTGGCAGTGCATCATCCAGAAGAGATATCTAAAGGCAGTCAGGAATATAAATCTGCATGGAAGCGGTATCTCGAGAGCAAAGAGATATATCTAAGTGGTCATTGTTAACATAAAGGTGGCAGTTGAAGAGGTACATTCAGATGTGATTTTTCCAGGAATAAAATGTAGAGGAAGGAAAGGACCAAGGACAGAGCCCCATGAGGCACTGGCAAAGAGCAGTGAAGAGAGAAGCCACCATAAAAGATGCAATGAAAAGATTGATAAGATGAAAAATGGAAACATTTCACAAACTTTCTGGGCAAAACCCAATACTCTATGTTATCAAACTACAAATTTTGTTGTGTGACAGTACTGTTTAAAGAAGTGTATTTCTAAACTGTATATGTTTTATTCTTCAATCATCTAAATGAAAACTATTGCTGAAAATGCAGACATACCTGCTGCAGCCTTAGTCGTCGTCGTCTTTCATATTCTTCTTTCAAAAGAAAAGCTTCTTCATTAGGACTAAGCCTCAGTCTCCCACCTTTAGTCACTTTTCTTTTCATCTTTGCATACATTGAATATTTGACTTCTGTACCACAAAATCATTAGAGAACAAAGCAAATGGAATGTATTTAAAAATATTTACAAGAAATCAAAAATCTCAATACAATCCTAAAAATCTACAAAGATATTCATGAATTGGATATGGAATTGTTCAGATGTGTTGTATACTTTGCCAAAAAACCCAATGGTATTAAGCATAAATCTTTGCTACAAGCTTACAATCAAATATATTCACCACTTAAGGCACTAAATCTGCAGTGAGCTCTACATGGATAACTCCTACCATTAACATGGTAATCACTGCCAGACCAGGGCCTCAGAAAGTATGCATGCTACAACTTCATTCAATTTATGTAACAGATATCAATAAAAGGTCAGTGCGCTGGGTTATTTGGACTAAAACATTCTTCCACAGTAGGAGCTCTCAGACTATTTCAAAAGATGGACTAAATCCTAATAGAGATTCGTCTCATGGCCCTTATCTCCTCCCTATTGCACTATTATGCAGGCCACCTTACTTCCTCTTTCACAATTACCTCATATATCCTGGTACCAACTACAGCAATTACTTACAAGAAAAGGTAATATTAAAAAGGATGTATTTTTAACTGTCTTTTAAAGTAATTTAGCAGCTGGAAGGAGAATCAGTGCTATGTGATCTGCAAGTTCTCCACAGACCAAATGGGGAAATCTCTTACCCATGAGGATGTGAGCCTGATCAGCAACACTGCTTGTAAGAATAACTAGAAAGTAGTCAGTTTCACAGTGACTATTATCTTCAATTTTATTAATGTGCTACATATTTTACTACTTAGAAATAATGTATCACTTACAATTTCCTGCCTTGCAAAGTAAGGTTCTGATCCTGCAAACATTTACACACGGCTCTCTGAACTCATTGGAACTACTCAATTATATAGTTGAACGTGTGTATTGGAGGATCCAGGCCTAAAATAAATGGTTTCCACAAAAGGTCTACTGTGGGGCCCACGGTACAGAAGGATGTAGTTGTGTAAGGTTAGAACTCAATTTTGAAAACAGATTTATGACATGCATACATGAACGCACTTCTGGGTCTCCCACTCACTTAGACAACTACGCTCTCAGGATAGCAAACACAGCTAAAAGCCAAGAGGTCACAAGAAAGGCAACAAAAAGATCTGAAATACTTGCAAATCTTAACATTGCCTTAATTTTCACATTGTTTGGAATAATCTTTAGAAACTTGGAAAGTGATTTCTTTGTTCTAAAAATCTTATCCTCAGCCTCATCTACATTCATTTGGAAAATGATTTCCCACACCATCACTGCATTTTGAATACAGTGGAAATTGGTCCTGGACCATGATTGGGGTTCTTAGGTACTATAACAACACAAATAAAATAAATAATAATAATAATTAAAACAACCATTTCAAACAATGTAGCATTTTTCCAAGTCAACAGTTTTGTTGAAACATCAGCATCACCAGCTGATGCCTACATAGCCTCTGGGAACAAAGTTTCCCAGTTAAACGCTATTGGAGAATCAGCAGCAGACCACCACCACTGATTTTCCAGAACCCTGACTCCTCCCAAAAAATAGTTATTATTGGTCCTTATTTAAGGGTTTAATCCAGGGCTTGACAAACCCTGTGTAGCTCTAGCATTTCAAGTGTAGACAATCCCTTGGTCTCCTGGTGATAGTATAATTTTTCTGATGGCAGTAGAAAGACTTCCATTGATATAAAGTGACTTCAGATTTGTTCCTTAGCTATTTAAAACCCAGAGAGTTTCCCCACAAAATCAAAATAAATTAAAAAAGGTAATTCTATTTGTTATGAGTAATGATTTACCTGGAGATAACAGGCAACAGCATCAGGCAATACTGACAATGCTCACAGAGCATCCTGGTCTGTACATCCGAAATCTGGTTGTTCTTTCAAACATTCCAATTTCATACAGAGAAAGCAAAGTAACTAAAATCTAAAAAAAACCAGATGAAGGAACAGACAGTGAGTAATTCTCAGCATAGGGCATTTACTACAGAGGTATTTGCTGTAGGCGCTTTTACCCTGACTTACACTTCACACTTCTTTCTGGTTCTGAAGCCCAGAACTTAGAGTATTTGGCATAGAATGTTGTTGCTCCTGATATCTGTCCCTCATCATTGCTAATAAATTACAGTATAAATCAAGTTTGACGGAGGCAGTGAAATCGACACATTCTATTTCCCGCTTGAATGGGAAAGGATATTTTCAGTGCAAAAACTGAAGAAATGTAATTTCAAGGTCTTGAAAGAGGCAGAAAGTAAATTGGTGAAGCAGAAGCCACTTCTAAATGTTTGGTATTTCAGATTTTCCTACAATGTAGTGCAAAAAATGAGCATAAAAAGGCTGAAAATGAACTGGAGTCACCTATTCTATATAACTCTGAATTGCAAAAGCACCTGTTGGCATTACTGGTTCAGTGAGCGTTCACCATAATGAGGGACTATAATAATGATACAGGCTGGCACACCTGCCAAATACACTTATTTGGGAGGGGCGATTTCTCTTGGTCTGAGTTTTGTACTGGAAATATAGGAGGAGCTAGAAATCTACAAAGATTACAAACTGCTACAGATAAAAATGCGAGGAAAGCTGAAAATAAGCATCTTAACTACCTAAGTATCTGACTGAGACAACAGAGTTGTGTATGGGGTGCTGACTAAGCCTGTGTCTACATTAGTACTTTTGTTGGTAAAATTTTTGTTGGTCAGAGGTGTGAAAAAACCATAGCCCTTAATCAAATAAATTTTACCTCCAGAAGTGCCAGTGTGGACAGCACTATGTGGGGAGACACTCTGACACCAACATAGCTACTGCCATTTGTTGGGGGTGGTTTAATTATGCTGATGAGAGAACTCTCTCCCATGGGCATAGAGCAACTACAAGGGAGACCTTACAGTGGTGCAGCTGTGGTGGTACTGCTGTACCTGTAAGGTCTGTAGCATAAACATAGCATTAAATGACTGAAGATGAAGTAAAGCAAGGTATAGGGAATAAGATACTCTGTACTAAACAGCTAATTAGCAAGAGGAGAGAAATGAAAGCTGTTACCAGCTTTGCTACTTGCATTTAAAGGAGAAACCTTTCTAGATAGGGTGACAATAGGAAAGATTACTTTTTTTTGGGGGGGGGGGGGGGGACAATTCCATCTATCCCATTCCTAATGAGGTGCTATGGATGTGGAAGATTTGGACATGTGAAAAATACATGTAAAGGGAAAACTAAAAACTATAAATGTGGAGGATGACAATGGCGTGGAAGGATTAGAATTAAAGTGGAGAAGAGTACAGTGCAGTATACGGAGATTGCATAGCTGCCAAACAAGCAAGAGAGAAAAAAACAAAAGTTGCAAATTCCATATCATGCGGAAGCTACTAGGAGGAGGAGGAAAGGAGATTCAGTAAGGAACAAGATAAGCACACAACCGAATAAATCAAAGGATATAATCAGTGATACTGGGTAACTAGGGTAATATATATTTACAGACAAAGGTTTATAGTTTTTATGATTGAAATAACAAACTGTACCTCAGAGATGGGGCAAATAATAAAAATTATAGTTAAAGCAGGAGAAAAGTACATACATATTAGCAACTTACGAGTAGAACAACTCCATGCTTTTTTAAGTAAAGGAAATACTGAAGAATAAATAGAATGGTACTATTTACTGGTGGAATGCACCTAGACTGATAGCACATGAATAGGAACTTAAGAAAAAATCCTTGATAAGGCTACTAAACCTAATATAATTTCTATATAAGAAACATGATTTATAGGAAAACTAGATTTTAGAATCCCAGGATCTGGCACCTAAAGGCAAGACAGAAGTAGGAAGGTGAAGTGGAGTTTGTACACTCATTAAGGAACACTGAAATTATCTTAAATTAAGGTGAAGAAACTAAATATAGAGTATAATGCTATTGAGAGTCCTATTTCTGAGAGTATATAATGTATGCACCCCTGAGGGAAAACTGGACATAGCTGAAGTTGCAATAAGCCTGTATATTATATATGGAGAGGTAAACAGCTATAACCATTGTGGGGAAGTGGGGGAAAAATGGTAAAAACAGCAAATATTTAGAAAAGTTCATTGATTGAAAATTTAGTAATGCTGATGATGGTACCACCCACCCAGTAGAGCCAATGGAAATCTATCCTGTCTAGACTTGGGAATTGCATCAAGCAGTATAACCAGCAAATGTAACTGGGAAGTTGATAAAGAAGAGATAAAGAATGAAAAGAGATCACTTCCCTGTATTTATAGTATATCCAGATAAGGGCAATGTTGAAGATGGAGGAAGAGCCCTACTTGGAATATTAAAAGAGCAAATGTGGAACCATTAGGAAGCAAAAATAATTAAAATATTAAAAAACAATGTATAAGTGAGGACATTGAAGCAATATAGTATATATATTGCTATATAGTAGCAATATTACTAATGGAATCATGGTGGTAGTACAGTTAGCTATACCTAAGGTATTAAATCACCTAAAGGTATCATGGTGGAATGAGGGAGTGTAAAAAAGATAATTAAAGAAAGGAATAAGGCATATAAGGAAGCAAACCCACCCCACCCTCCAATTGAATAGTGAGGACTTAATGAAATATAAAAGAAACAGGGCACTTGTACAAAGGGCTATTAAAAAGGCAAAAAAGAAAGCTGAGAAAGTACTATGGGAAAATAAATACTAAAACCTCAGAGATATATAGGCAGTTAAGGACAATGAATTGAATATGGAATAAGCAATGCTGTACCAGGACTTATTGTAGAAGGCCAAGGAATAAAAAGCTCTAATGAAGAAGTGGAAGCCTCCACAGTGTTAGCAATGGTGAAAATTAGAATATAGAAATCTGCGTAGGTAGGGGGAATCATTAAAAAAAATCATGAGAACTGGAAAAGGTGAGAGGAAGTTATAGTATTAACTGAAAATTTCTGTATGAGGGAACTTCAAAAAGCTATAGATAAAAGCAAAACTACTGTACACTAGGATGGCATCTGTAATGAAATGAAAATTTCTTAACTAACATTAGAGAAAATGAAAGTTACTTATCAAGTGCCTAAATTCCTGACAGAAGCAAGAGGTATGTAGTACAACTAGGAGTGTCTGAGGATTATGTCAAAAAGTATTGTTTGTTAAACAGCTACTTAGTAGGAGAGAGAGAGAAAACCAGCCACTTACCGCTGTATGGAGACACTTAAAGGTGGGATGCTTCCAGGTAGGATCCAAAAGGGCTATCAATCTTTGAGTTAAACCATATATTTCTTCCCCCTGAGGTGCTATAATTGTCAAAAGTTTGGAAATGAAACAGCCATTGGTAAGGGAACAATGGGGTGCAGTAAATGTGGAGGAAATCACTCACATGAGAAATGTATAGAAGGAACAGTAATTATGTAATTATGGGGGAAAGCACAGTGCAGCATATAAAGGATATGCAGTAGCAGAATGCACTAGAAAAATAAAAAAACCGAATTATTCATAACGTATATGTGAAGGCTACCAAAAATACCCATTGTAGAAAATGGAAAAAGAAAAGCACACAAGTAAAAGAAAAGATATGCAGGGGCAGCAGAACATATCTCTGGTCAGAGAGAACGAGGAATGGGAGATGATGTATTGCTTGTAGGGAAAAAGTTTATAGCATTAATTATAGAAGTAGTCAACTGCTTCTTACAGATGATGTGGGGGGAAACAAAGGATTAAAATCATAGCAAAAGCATGAGAAAAATATCTAAAGATCATAGAATCATAGGCTGGAAAGGACCTTGAGAGGCCTTCTAGTTCAGTCCCCTACACTCAAGGCAGGACTAGGTATTATCTAGACCAGAGGTTCTCAAACTGGGGGTCGTGACTCCTCATGGGGTCGTGAGGTTATTATTTGGGAATTGTGATCTGTGAGCCCCCATGCATGCTGGTAAGGATGACATGGGGGGGGCATCAAAGCCTGAAATATTTTCAGAGGGGGTCCCAACAAAAAAAATGTGAGAACCCATGATCTAGACCATTTACAACAGGTCTAACTTGCTCTTAAAAATCTCAAATGACGGAAATTCCACAATCTCCCCAAGCAATTTATTCCAGTGCTGAACTACCGTGACAAGGAAATTTTACTGATGTACAACCTTAACTGCCGTTACTGCAATTTAAGCCCATTTGTTTCTTGAGGTTTCTTGAGGTTGAGGTTAATGAGAATAATTTTTCTCCCTTCTCCTTGTAACTGTTATAATGTATTTGAAAATTCTTATAATGTTCCCCTTCAGTCTTCTCTTCTTCAGACTAAATAAACCCAGTTTTTTCGATCTTCCTTTATAGGCCAAGTTTCCTAGACCTTTAAGCATTTTTGTTGCTCTGCTTTGGACTTTCTCCCATTTTTTCACATCTTTCCTGAAATGTGGTGCCCAAAACTAGACAAGACTTCTTTTGAGGACATACTAGCGTGGAATAGAGAGGAAGAATTATTTCTTGTGTCTTGCTTACAGCACTACTGCTACTTCATCCCAGAATTTTTGGTTATTTTGCAATAGTGCTGCACTATTGATTCATATATAGCTTGTGATCCACTATGACCTCCAGATCCCTTTCCACAGTATTCCTTCCTAGGCAGTCATTTCCATTTTGTATGTATGCAGCTGATTGTTCATTCCTAAGTGGAGTACTTTGCATTTTGTCCTTACTGAATTTCATCTTATTTATTTCAGACCATTTCGAATTTTAATCCTATTCCCCAAAGCACTTGCAAACTCTTTCAGCTTGGTATCATCCCCAAACTTTATAAGCGTAGTCTCTATGCTATTATCTAAATCATTTATGAAGATATTGAATAGGACCAGACCCAGAACTGATCCTTGCAGGACCCCACTCGATATGACTTTCCAGCTTGACTGTGAACCACTGATAACTACTATATGGAAATGGTTTTCCAAGCAGTTACACACCCACCATATAGTAGTTCCATCTAGGTTGTATTTTCCTAGTTTGTTTATGAGAAGGTCATATGAGACAGCATCAAAAGCCTTACTAAAGTCAAGATACATCACATCTACCACTTCCCTCTATCCATAAGGCTTGTTACCCTGTCAAAGAAAGCTATTAGGTTGATATGATACAATTTGTTCTTGACAAATCCATGCTGACTGTTATTTATCACTTTATTGACTTCTAGGTGTTTGCAAATTGGTTGCTTGATTATTTGCTCCATTCTCTTTCCCAGTACTGAAGTTAAACTGACTAGTGACTTTTTGAAGATAATTGCTAATGGCTCAGATATCTCCCCAGTCAGCTCCTTTAGTATTCTAGGATGTATTTCATCAGACCCTAGTGACTTGAAGACATCTAATTTGTCTAAGTAATTTTTAACCTGCTCTTTCCCAGTATTTGCCTAATTTTCACTGGCATTCACTATCTTAAATGTCCAATTGCTACTAAACTTTTTGGGTGAAATCTGAATCAAAATGTCTTATCACTTCTGCCATTTCCACATTTTCTTTTATTGTTTTTCTGCATCTCACTGAGTAACGGGTTTACCCTGTCCTTGGTCTTCCTCTTACTTCTAATATATGTGTAGAATGTTTTCTTGTTACCCTTTATGTCTCTAGTTAGTTTAATCTTGTTTTGTGCCTTGGTCTTTCTAATTTTGTCCCCTACATACTTGTGTTATTTGTTTGTATTCATCTTCTGTAACTTGACTTAGTTTTCACTTTTTTGTAGGACTCTTTTTGAGTTTCAGATAATTGAAAATCTCCTGGCCAAGCTACACAATTTTTTGATAGATCAGTCCATAGTTTAGAAGTGCTTCCGGATTCCTCATTTATACTAAGCTCTAATGCAGCATTCATGAGTTGACACCTTCTGACATCAATGGCTAGATAGGTGACTGTATTTATTCCAAACTGGCCTCAGTAATACATGCCTTAATTCCCTCCTGACTGAACTCTAGCTATGCATAAAACATTTATTCGGCTCTCAAGACTCTCCAAATAGTATGAAGTGTAACAATTCCTCCTCAGCAACACAGGTTACCAAAAGCACATCAAACCTGTCCTCCACTTTTTTACACAGGCTCCCGAGCATACTGTCTCAAATTCAAGATATCACTCCTAATCTTAAAGGCACTTAATGATACCTATATCACCCAAAGCTCTATGGCTGATTACTGCACAAGATGTGGGTATGAGACCACTTTCTTTGTTCAGTCCAAGAGTGAGGATCCAACTGCCACCGACTCTAATCATCACATCCTTCCTATTGTAAGTGCAAAGTGCATGTCTTTCAACTTTGCCTTCACCAAAAAAAACATAGTCCATGTACTTTCTTAAAATTAAAATAAAAGCAATAAGCAACCTTCTCTGCAGGGGGAAAAGAATCATACTTTTGGTGGTACACTACTAGATTACTAGAACCCACTCAGATACCATGGTGACGGGCACAGTAAAAAAGATGCTTTAGAGCAGTGGTTCTCAACCCACAGGCCACCTGCAGCCCCAATAAGCACACAGCTGGGGCCCATGTAACAGCCTCAGGGCCATACAGGCACAATATATATTGTGTGGATGTGGCTCACACAACACACAGAGAACTGCATATAGTAAAATAGGTACCACTGCTTTCTAAAGCACTTGCAGCTGAGCTTGGAGCTAAATGATTTATCTCCCATTTCTTCTTCCCTCAGCCACCATCACATCCATTAGTATTCCATTTACCTTTCAGTCTTCTTTTCAGCCTCTGCGGCCTCCACCTCCCGTCTCCTTTCCTGCTGCTAATCCCGAGAGAGTAGGTGCTGTCTTCTGTTGGACCCCTTCCTTTGGCTAGGAATGGATATTTTCATGGGCTGATCTGCTGTGTTCAGCCACGAAGCCGAGCCCAACAGCGGATTCTCGGCACACAGGCTCCAGAGGAGATGTCTAAGCTATAAAGACAAAAAGCAAAACATTTGAACTCAGGTAAGGGAAACAGATTCAATCCTAAATTCTCTTTTGGCTAGTAACTACCATTTAGAGCAATTTCTAAAAAAGGGAGGGGCTGGAAAGAATTCACATGGGGACAAATACAAATCTGTCTGTTTTGGATCTCAAAAACATGGGGATAATTGATTTCACACAGGTGTTTGCTGCAAGGCTGAATTATTTTGCGCTTTCTTTGTATACTACCAAGAGCATACTAGCTATGTTACAGAGATACGGATTTGCTACATTCCACCTTGTATACCAACTTTTGCATATAGCTTTGTAATGCATGAAAAGGTAAGCAGGACGTGGCTCTTCATTTAGTCAAGTACAAGGGGAGGTGGGCTGGAATCGCAGAGTGCTGTAAAACGTTTTCTCCCGGACTAAGGGTACTCCCAGTTCAGTCCACAGAAGCGCTCACCAAAGCAAACCAGCAGGCACCGCATGGGCATCGGCAGGTCTGGGTGTGGGACTCCAGCTCAACACTTCCCGTTTAAAAAGGTTTACAATGAAAGCTCCCAACCCTTCCCCTCTGGGCGCAGCGCACAGGGTGGATCAGGGAGCTCCCCAGCCTCACTTCCTAGTCAATGGACTGCCCGGCCATATTCCCTCCCCCCGGGTATCAAACCAGCGCACGGATACACTCATCACAGCGCCGCTCGTTCAACTCCCCCCGCCTTCAAAGCCCTTCCCCCCGCCGCTCGGGCGCGGCGCCACAGCTCGGCGAGAGCCGCTCTCCGCCCCGAAGGGCTCCAAGGAAGCAGCCGCCGGCCTCTCCTGGGGGCCACAGGCGGGCCAGTGCCTGACACGCGCCAGGGACCGCGCCCCCCGAGGCACAGAGCAGCGGCTCGCGCCCCTGAGGCCCCCCCATCCGCACCCATCTCCGTCTCCCCGGCCGCGCCTCGTCCGCCGACTGCGCCCCGCCCCCTGGCACTAGGACAGCCCCGTGACAACATGGCGGCAGCGCGCGGCTCATCCCCCTCCCCCTTACCGACTCCGGTCCGTCTCACTCGTCCGCCCACACACAGCGCGCCTCCGGGAACCGGGTCCCGCTGCCTCGCCGCCGGCAACAGCCAAGAGCCCCTCAAGGCGCAGCCCAGCTCCGTCTGTGGCTGCTGCTACGTGCGCGGCCTGCCTTCCCCACCCGCACAAAAAGACGGCCGCCTCCTGCGCCGGAGAGACCACCCGCCATTGCCCCGCCCCCTCTGTTGGCTTCGCCCAATGGGAGCGCCATGTGTCCCCGCTCTGGCCAATAGGAGCCAGACTCGCCTGTTGCTCGGGGGAAGGACGCGACGCTGGCTAGGAACTCGAGTCGGAGCGGCTGTTGGTTTGAATCTCCTCAGAGAGGAGCATGTCGGGAAGGGAAAGGGGGAAGGCTGGGGGGTCCACCCTGAGGGGAAAGGGGCGGGGCTGTCCTGGGGATGGG
>ML675641.1:8375154-8418647 GCA_007922155.1 Mesoclemmys tuberculata
TCCACCCTGAGGGGAAAGGGGCGGGGCTGTCCTGGGGATGTGGTCCACCCTGAGGGGAAAGGGGCTGCTCATGCGGGGGCACGCAAAGAGAAAGGGCAGCTGAGGGGTGGGGAGGTCAGGGGGTAACACTGAGACAGGACAGCTCAGTCAGGGAGTGAGGGCCAAGGGCAGTCCCCAGCAAGATCACTGGCCCCCTCAGCCATTAAGTTCTAAATCAGAGCCCTCCCCTCAATGGCATCCTCTCCTGCACCTTCCTGCTCCTTGACAGACCACAACAGATGCTGGTCCCCTAAAAGATAAAACCTCACTCTCCTTGTCTCTTTCCTCCTCTGGGACCAGCCCTGCTACACCAACGCTGCAAATAACAATAGAAGGTACTGGATTTTGCCATCAGAAGTGCAAACTCTGCAGCATGAAGAAAAGGGAACCCATTGCAACATCGTCTTCCTGACCAAATGCAAGAAATGAAACATCATCCCTGGAGGACTGGCCATCTGTAACCTGCTGACCACTGCATACAACTCCAAATATGGTGAACAGCTAGAGTAACCAGATGTCCCAATTTTCAGGGCTTTGTCTTATCATCCCTCGCCCCTGTCTCAATCTTTCACACTTGCTATCTGGTCACCCTATGAACGCTGCAAAAGGACTTCAGAAAAACTGGGCAACTGTTCCCTACTCCATCCTCACATGCTCCAAAACTGCCATCACAAAATATCAGAAGTTAGTCCAATGAGAGATATTCCATCAACCCTTCTCCCCCATTGCTCTAGAGTCCACATGCAGTACTGCCAACTCTTTCCAATGAAAAAATCAGCCCCTCAAAATTGTAAAGTTTTAAACAAAATAATGTTGGGGTTGTTTTTCTTTGCCTTCTGGTTTCTGACCCCTTAGGGTGTATTTGCTTTCTGTTTTAGGCTTGTCTCCAAAATCCTGAGGACTGGAAAGCTGAGATTTTCTTGCAATTTCCTGATTTCAGCAGCTGGAACTTTAAGAAAAAGACCCAAAATCACAAGACAATAAAAATTGCAAGAGCTAGCAACACTATACATGTGCAGATGCACACACACAGCCCCATAAAATGCCTCCTGCCACCCTGTCTAGTCCATACAGATACCACATGGTGGCTACCCACCCTGATAGGCTCCTGTCATGCGGACTGCATTAGGAGGGGGGGCATTTGTGTTATTTGATATTAATATGTCAAAATCATAGTGATTCATGTGAGACATACCATGCCAGGTGCGGTTAGAAAGGTTATGATATGCTGAATAAGATGATAATATTTGTGTTCATGTGTAATATGTATGAGGAAAGTTATGGAGATCTTTGTTATACCTATATTTCAAACTGTGCTGTAAAAGACACACCCCAGACAGAGTCCACAGGACAATAACCCGCTTAATGGCCCATCGAGACCTTTACAGAGGCCAGAGGCCCAGGAAGAAACTAAAGGCATACGTGAAGAGTTACCAGGATTGGCCCATGTGACTATGGACTCCATTTTGGTTCCTGTAAAGTTCCACAAGCCACATGGCCAGTAACAGAGGGTATATAAGATCAAACCACAGCAACCATTTTGTCTTTGTCTCTGTCTTTGTCTTTGTCTTGTTCCGTGTTCCTGTCCAGCTGCGGACACACCTCTGGATCAACACACTTTGCAACTGAACTGAAGGACTTAGACCCATCCAGGTACTGGATGTATACCAGAGGGACTATACAAGCCTGCAACTCCACAATTGTTCTAGAAACCTGATGTATATGGACTTTTAAATCATCTGTATATAGCTGATTGCTTTAAGCCTTTAACACTTCTCTTACTGTTTGTTTTTCTTCTATTAATAAACCTTTAGTTTTAGTTACTAAAGGATTGGCTGGCAGTGTGGTATTTTGGGTAAAATCCAAACTTATAGTGAACTGGTACTGTGGCTGATCCTTTGGGATCAGAGGGAATCTTTTAGTAAAGAGCATAGAGTTAAAACAACTGGTCTCTTTACTGGACCTAGTGTCAGTTTGGGAGCCAGAGACTGAAGTGCAGTAAAGGGGGCTGTGTGTATTTGTACAGTGGCTTCTTGATAACCAGTGTGGGGGAATCGGAAGCACTGTTTGTGGCTGGTTGGGAAGTCTGACTGTGGTGTCACCCACCAGTGCTGGGGGAATTTGCTCTCCTTTTACAGCCTGCCCTGACCCTGGCATTATCAGTGGGCTACCCTGGGCACGGACGGGTTACAGCTCCTGTCTGCTTGCAGCATGCAAGATGGTGCCTTCCCACATAATGGTTATATTGTAGAGCAATTCTTCATTTAAGGTCAGGAGTTTGGAGAGCTGATGGCTTTGGAAAAATAAATAGCTGGCTGGAGCTACTCAGGTATTTGTAATGTTAGAAGTAGTCTTGGGGGAGATGTCTGAGTGGACAGAGGGCAGGTGCCACAATCAAAGCTGCATGACGAATGCAATTTGTTGCACAGAAATAGCCAACACATACATATGTGAGGTGGGTGAATGGCTGTGTATACATTCATTACCTTCCCACCCTAGCAGCCTGTATACTGGCATGTACACATGGATTCTTCCCACCACAAAGTGTGTGTGTGTGTGATTACAAAAGGCTTAGGGCACACCATTTAATAGAAATTACTTTTTAAACGAAGTTAAAACGCAGCCTATCTGATGTAAACTGCCGTAGTGACACATGATAGTTGATATTTTCAGGCCCCAGAGCTTATGTGCTGTCTTCCACCCCTTTCAATCGCCTATATAGATTGTTGTTGAGATCTTGGCCTGTGTCCGAAGTGTCAAGTGACACAGTACTATCAAAGATAGATGGTTCTTTCTTAGAGAAGAAAGAATCCCTTATGTGATTTATACATAGAGCTAGTCTACACTAGAAGCGCTACAGCTCTGCCACAGTAGTGCATCTGGTGAAGATGCTATATATATATAGAGAGAGAGATTTAAAAATAAAAGTCTGATAGTGAGGTATGCAAGAAAGGTGGCTAATAAACAAAATTTTTGTTCTGTCTACCAGGATATGATACATCCAAAGGGACTGAGAATCTGAGAGGGTGGGTGAGTCTATATATTTAGAAAAGAGCGACTTAGCTTTGTTGAAATGGATGTGCAAAAACTAAGTTTTTAATATAATGCTACTGAGATTCCTATGCAGAACAAAAACATTTATATACAGATTTATAATGTTCTATGTAAAAGTAGTTTTTTTAGAACTAGAAACATTAATACTGTCAAAACCCAGTTATAATTTGTGGAGACTTTAACATTCATAATGAGCAATGGGGAAGTAAGAAAAATGACCTAAATAGTAAATGCTTAGAACAATTCATTGATATGCGTAACCTAGTAATATTGAATACAGGATCATCTACCAAATTTAGTTCAGCAGAGGAATCCTTTTTTGTTTTGGATCTGGGAATTGCAACAAATAGCATAGCTAGTAAATGCAGCTGAGAAATTCATAAAGAAGACAGAATGGGAAGTGATCACTTCCCGAGGCTTATTGTGTACTAAGGCCAAGAAAATGTGAAAAACACATAGTGTTCCTAGTTGGAATTTTTGAAAAGCTGATTGGGGTCTTTTCAAGAGTAAACATGATGAACACTTATGCATTAACTGTACAAGTGATAACCTAGGAGAATTTCATAACAACATGATAAAAGGAATTAGAGCTGTAGCTGATTTGGCCATCTACAGACATCAAATGGCCTCCGATTTAGAAATCCAGTTCCCTGGTGGAATGAGGATTGCAAATTAGCAATCAAGGAAAGAAATAAGTCATACAAGCAAGCAAAACACACATAATGAATAGTGAAGACTTAATTAATTGTAAAAGAAATAAGGCAGTGGCACAAGGTATTTTCAAAATGACCAGAAACAGTTGAAATTTCTGTGGGAAGTTGAACAAAGATTCAAAGTTTTCAGAAATGTATAAAAAGCAAATTTGAAGAATGAATGGAATTCAAAGTAGAAGTAAATGTATACCTGGTCTTACTGTAAACAATGAAATTGTGGTCTCAAACTTAGGAAGGGCAGGCATTTTACCAAAAGAATTTCAAAAGGTCAATAGTGATATGAATCAAAACAATGCTTTGCTTTTTAAAAAGGAGGTTTACTGAGGTTAACTGTGAGCTATTAAATGGCTTGAGAGAACGTACCAATGTGTTAAACAAAAATTTTAGTATGCAGAAGCTTATTGTAGCTATTCAAAAAAGGAAAAATACAGCTCCAGGTAAAAATAATATAAGTAATGAAATTCTTCATTTCCTCTGCTTGTCAGAAGGGAGTCTAAAGACTGTGTTGTATTCATATAATAATGATATATAGGGAAAAGGACTGCTTGAATGAAATAAAAAGGAAACAAGCAGTGGTGGGAAATCAGGCAAAGACCTGATGCTTATAGGCCTATTGCCTTCCCAGCAAGTGTGAGGAAAATCATGGATAAATGTAAGACTAGTAGAATATCTAGAGAAAATGGTATTATAACTGGGGTATAAAGAAAAGTAAGATGCACAGTTGACCATATAGTGAGACTAGAAACCAAGTTGCCAAAAAAGAGAGAGAGACAAAACTTGGTAAGTCTTTCTGGACATTGAAAAAGCACATGACATGCTATGGAGGGAAGGCCTCCTGTGGAAACTAGCCAAAATTAATAAAAGGGAGAATGTTTTGGTGGATGAGGGACCTTTTAAGTGACTGAACTATACAAGTCAAAATGGGAACAGCTTTATCAAAAACCTGCAAACTTACAAATGGAATTCCCCAAGATAGTATTATTAGCTCTACTTTATTTTCCATTATGATAAATGACCTCCTAGAAGGTCTGCAGACAGGAATTGATATTTCCCTTTTCACAGAAGACTGCTATATAGATTAAATATAAAAGACTTAAGATAGGCATGGAAAAGACAAATGAGGTACTCCAGAGAATTTTCAAGTGGGGAGGTGATTGGGGATTTAAATTCTCGCTTGCAAAAATAATGGGAATGCTTTTAACCAGGAAGAAAATTAGAGAAAAATATTATTTCTTTACAGGGAAAAATTCAGATAAACATTTGAACTATGTTCCTAGGCAAAGTGTCTCACAGATAATATCACAAGTGTAAAAGTAGGACAAACTTACTTTAAAAGCTGGAAATAAATGTGGTGCAAATAAGAAGGAATTGTTGAAATATAGAGCACGTATAAAACCAATGCCAAGCTTTTGGTTCAGCCTCAAAACCAAGTCTTAGAAACTTGGAACATGTCCAGCCCAAGCTCTGTGAGTGGTATGTGGCGCAATGATAACACCAGTGTGTGGTGCAGCAAATAGCCTCTGGAGAAGCACCTATAAATCTAAGGATGAAACTATTAGATCTAATCTTTTGCAAAGGTAAAAATAAGTTATGAAAAGTGAAATACCATATTTAAGAAGACTGTTGGGAACTTACCAGACAGAATTATATGTATTGCTACAGATTCCTCATACTATTAGGGTAAAAAAAGGATAAGGGAGATATGTAAAAAAGAAAAATTGAGAACTAAAAATTTTGTCTTGGGAAATCAAATTACAGTTGGAGAGTTATTTCCCCTGTTGTGGATTTGGAATTGTATGAAAAAATGAGTGAAGGAAAAAGACATCCATTATGACTAAGGCTAAGATTTTGGCATGGATATTTTTATTAAAAGTCACAGACAGGATGTGGGCAATAAACAATAAATCACGGAAATGTGTACACACAGGAATACAATTTTCAGTGCATCAATACATAAACTTTTAAATTGCCTATTAAACCTTATATAATTTTGACTACTGACAAGACTGTTAGAGTGTAAAATGGCCATTTACGAACAGTTAGAACTTTCCACGATTTCTGAAACAGCATGTTTTACGTTTCCAGTGTTTCATCTTTGACTGAGCATCTGTCATCTCACAAGGTATCTTTGTAAGACAAAAATGATCTCTTTCAGTCCACACTTGTTAAGTGGCACCAATAAACACCTTGGCGCTATGACAGCCAGATTTGGAAATCGATCTTTTAAGTTGCACCAAAATTCCACAACATCAAGGTACTTAATTTCAGAAACTGAACTGCTATAGCTACAAAACTTGGCTTTTGCCAATTCATTGTCTTCAAATGTGGCAATTGACTCAAATACATTTAGTAATGCAAGATCAAGAAGTTTGATTGGGATCAAACACTTGTCTGGCTTTAATAAAACTGGCAGTGGATTGACAAAACCATTCAGAACCAGTCATGTAGACTTCAATTTTATTGCAGTTTTTGCAAAGGGCTTTCTTAGCTAACAGGTTGTCAGTCATGCCACTGAAGGACTTTGTCCACCCAACAAGATTGGCCAAATCATTCACCATCTTATGTGATCTGATTTCTGGTTTTTCGTAAACAGAGAGAGTTGCCATTATTCTTAGTGCAAACGCTTGTATTGCTGCAATATCTGCTTTTATTTCTGTTGATTTACTTAAAGTGACCACATCTTCAACAGATGAACTGCAGCTTTGCTCCCCCTGCTCCTCAAAAAAATACACATAATCCTGCAGGAGGCTGGTATGTAAATAGACAGTTTCAAACCAGTTGTTCCACCATGTGATTACAGCTGAAGGTGGAATTGCAGGCACTTTCCCTTTTTCCTGCATTGATTGATGAAACTGTGTTTTGCAGGCAGAGTAGGTAGTGAATGCAAGTTGTACAGCAATGACAAGTTCATTTACTTTTCCAAATTTTTTCTCCAAATATTGCCTACTAAGTTGAGAAGATATGCAATGCATGTTACATGCATTGTATTAAAAAAAAGCGCTTTAAGATTTTGTTCCAAGATTTTGTTCACATTTACAGCATTGTCAATGACAAAAGCAGTGACCTTATCAAAAGAATTCCATACTTCTGACCTGTTTCCGCCACTGTGTGACTCAGTTTTAAAGTTAACAGTCTCCAAACATAAACACACTATTAGCAAATACTTCAGTTCCAAACTACCTTCCCTTTGTCAGCATGAAATGTCTATAAAACACAAACAGCCTCACCTCAGTCCTAGGAAAAATCATTGGAAATCCTGTCATGGAGCAGGTTCTCAAGGAATCCATTTTAAGGCACTTGGAAGAAAGGCAGGTGATCAAGAACAGTTAGCATGGATTCACCAAGGGCAAGTCATGCCTGACCAACCTAATTGCCTTCTATGATAAGATGATTAGTTCTGTGGATGTGGGAAAAGCAGTGGACATGATATACCTTGACTTTAGCAAAACCTACAGTATGGTTTCCTACAGTATTCTTATCAGCATTAAAGAAGTATGAGTCGGTTGGATGAATGGACTATAAGGTAGATAGAAAGCTGGCTATATCATCAGGCTCAACAGTTAGTGATCAACAGCTCGATGTCTAGTTGGCAGCTGATAACAAACAGAGTGCCCCAGAGGTTGGTGCTGCGGCCAGTTTTTTTCAACATCTTCATTAATGATCTGGAGGATCGGGTAGGTTGCACACTCAGCAAGTTTGCAGATGACACTAAGCTGGGGGAATGGTAGATATGCTGGAGGGTAGGTATAGGATACAGAGTGACCTAGACAAATTAGAGGATTGGGGCAAAAGAAATCTCATGAGGTTCAACAAGGACAAGTTCAGAGTCCTGCACTTAGGACAAAAGAATCCCATGCACAGCTACAGACTAGGGACCCAGCTAGGCAGCAGTTTTGGCAGAAAAGGACCTAGGGGTTACAGTGCACAAGAAGCTTGATATGAGTCAATGGTGTGCCCTTATTGCCAAGAAAGCTAATGGCATATTGGACTGCATTAGTAGGAGCATTGCCAGCAGGTCGAGGGAAGTGATTATTTCCCTCTGTTCGGCACTGGTGAGGTCACATTAGGGCTGGGTCCACACTGATGGCGGCAAATTCGCCGCCGTAACATCGATAGCTCTGGATCGACTGAGCGGTCTGTATAGACGTGCTCAGTCGATCCAGGAAGTGATGCAGGAAAACCACCCTGGTAAGTGGCGTAGCGCTGTGTCGAAGGGAACGCTGTTCCCTTTGATGCAGCGCAGTATGAACACTGCACAGAGGAGACGCTGCAAAGTTGATGGGAGATACGCAAGTGATTTACGTCACTTGCGTATCTCCCGTCGACTGCTGCCAAATCACAAAGGTAAGTGTAGACCGGGCCTTGGAGTATTGTGTCCAGTTTTACCCCCCCCCCCCCACTCCCACTACAGAAAAGATCTGGACAAATTGGAGAGAGTCCAGTGGAAGGCAGCAAAAATGATTAGGGGGCTGGAGGACATGACTGATGAGGAGAGGCTGAGGGAATTAGGCTTGCTTAGCTTGCACAAGAGAAGAAAGACGGGGGATTTGATAGCTGCCTATAACTACCTCAAAGGGGGTTCCAGGGAGGATGGAGCTAGGCTGTTCTCGGTGGTAGTTGTTACCAAATTTGCCCGTCACCTTGAGGTATGCTTATTTATTAGGGTTACCTTCCGGGAAGAGGGGGTGTGATTCTATTAATGTGCTGCTTGTGTTACTTGTGTGTTCATATGGTTACAAGTCCCCTCCCAGTGGAGCTATCCTGCAGGACCTAAGGTTTTCAGATTCAGATAAACCCCCCACAGATACACACAACCATTCCAGATTAACTGAGTGCGTCTGAGCAGACGGGCTATCAGCACTCTCAGCTGACCCCTTATACGTCCCTGAACTCAGCAGGCTGTCAGCTGTCGCCCTCATGTGCCCGTTGCACCACACCAGAATGGAGCACACTTATGAGCAGGCTGGGTCCAAACAGCACTTTTCAGCTGTTCCCCTTATGTGCTCCCTGGACTCAATCAGGCTGGTCAAGCAGCACTTTCAGCTGTCACCCTTATGCACCTCTGGACTCTGTAGGCTAGGCAGAGCAGCACTTTTCAGCTACCCCCTTTATATGACTCTTTGCAACACAATTGTTCTAGCAGTAACCCCCTTGATAAGCAAACCCCATAGGATTTTGGGCACTCCAGGGATCTTTGGCTTAGGTAAAAGAAGCGTTGCTGCAGAGCAAGGTAGGGAAGCCAAGAACACAAAGGAGTAAATGCATTTAGAGAGAGAAACTGGCAACCAGCTTGATTACAATAGTTAGTTTATTGCCAGGTGTATAAAACTTATGATACTAATAGTGATGCCATACAAAGAGAGAAAAACAATCTAACACAATACAACAAAATTACAGTAGGGGTATTGGAGAAGGCTAGCCCAGGTTTGATTACAAAAGTAAAAAGTTATACCTGGATTAAAGAGAGAGAGAGAATTGGGAAAGATGGGGGGTGGGAATCTCACCACTTCTTGCTGCTCAGAAGTTCCCAGGAGAAAGGCTGTTCAGTTTAGGGTCAGGAACACTTGAGGGAGAGGCAAAACCCACAACAGGATCAGTCAGGAAAGCATTTGGGTCCAGGCATCAGAAGAGGAGAGCAAGAGAGAGATTTGAACTTGGATAGGGGTATTTTGTAGAACCAGGTTTGTTTGTGGGTAAACAATGTCTCAATGAAGTACCCCAGGGTGGTTTTCTCTATGCTGGACAATAGGAGCTGATCACTCCCAGCTACGATCAATGTTCCTTGGGGGAGCTCACAATGCAACCAGGCAGATTCAGTGTTTTGCATATCAATACTAGAATGGTCTGAGCTGGATGGGTGTAGGTGTGAGTTCATTTACATCAAGAGCAGAGATCTCCCATAATGCAGTGTGTCCCTGCCTTGCTGATCCCAGAGTTCAGTGCGATACCTTCTTTGGAGCTTGGTTCTCCATTCTTCATGCTAATTCTTGTTCCATCTTCAATGTAAATGAGGCTCCAGTTCTCCATTCAATGTGCTAATTGAGATGCCTCTTTTTACATCTTCTATGTAGGTGAGGCATGGGGAGTTGTCTTAATCCTATCACCCTTGTTGGGAGGGTTTTAGGTGTGTCTCCCACAGCCTTTTCATAGCTTTTGTTTCTGGTTCAAGCAGAGGCTGGGGGGGATTCAGGTGAGCCAGAGAGAGAATAGGGGTTTTTCACTCTGGTTCCCCAAGAACACAGAGCTGCCAGGTAACATAGTAGATGACAGAACAAGGAGCAATGGTCTCAAGTTGCAGTGGGGGAGGTCTAGGTTAGACATTAGGAAAAACTTGTTCATTAGGAGGGTGGTGAAGCACTGGAATGGGTTCCCTAGGGAAGTGGTGGAATCTGCATCCTTAGATAGTTTTAAGGTGCGGCTTGACAAAGCCCTGGTTGGGATGATTTAGATGGGGTTGGTCCTTCTTAGAACTGGGGGACTAAATGACCTGAGGTCCCTTCCAACCCTAATCTATGAGTCTACTTCCTTTTTGTTTTTGTTTTTGGATGGGTTTAATTAGGGGAAGTCCTCCAGAAAGGTTTGACTTAATCAGCAGCCAAAGGTCCCTGCTTTGGCTGCTTCTGCATTTGCTCTCACTAGGTGGAGTCTGGCTGGTTCCTCACTGCAGTTTTTCCCCAGGCCTCCTGGGGGAATGCACCAAATGGATTCTAGTTTCCCCATAGGTGTCTCACTTCTACAACCAGTCCTGGGTCCCAGAATACATTCAAAGTTTTGAGGCACATGAATCTTGGGGCCATTCAATGGTTTTGTGAACTCTTTCCAAAAAACCTTTAAACAAAAGTCATTGCCTATCAACAAAACAGGGTAGCACTAGTCCCAGAGTAAGCCAGGTGTAATTGGAGTGGGGGGCTGATCCTTGGGAAGAATTTTACTTTCCCTCTCCTGAAAAATGTTAGTTCTCTTTATCACACTCATTGTAGCAGAAGTCAGTTCCACGCTGACCATTGCACTTGGCTGAGAAGTCACAGGTGATGGAGTCCGAATGTGCTTCTTTCAGCAGGGTCCGGCAGACTTGCTCGCCCTGCAGCTCCTGCCCAGCTTCCTTGCATAGGAAGGCTACTAGCTAGCCTCGAACCAGTGGATCCGCTGAACCTGCATCGGCACCCTGAGCTTTCCAACCACCTCTGCCCCAGGACAAGCGTGTGTTGGTATCCACTTTCTTGCAGAAGAACTTGAGGTTGTGTCCTTGTGCAATAGCCTGTATGGGGCTGAAGTCCTTGGTTAGGCCTTGGAATTACATACGCCTGCAAATCTTTGGAGGTAAACAGGCTAATTAAGCCTGGGAAGGAGGAAGGATAGACTGCTGAGGATTTAAGCATAAGAAAGGAGGTGGGACAGCTGTTCCTCCTTCCCCATTTTTAATACTACCAGGCCATGCTGCTTTATTTGTGGATTAAAATTTATGAGGTATGTTGAGTCAGGGGAGTTTTGCTGTGAACTGAGTGTTTGCGGCTTGCCTGCAAACTGATGGTTATTAATATTTGATTGTGTATTGAAGGCACCAGATGTTAAGCAATGTACATGCTTTATAAATTAAATTTGAACAGTGTGTTTTTCTAAATGGCTATCCATTTTCTGATCTCCTTAAATCTTAGTGGTGTTTTTGTCCTTCAGCATCCTCATTATGACATGCCCTCCACTTTATATAGCCTTTCTAAATAGCTTGCTTCCTGCAGCTCAGCAGTTATAAATAAGGAGAGAATAATTTATTAAGGAAGTAATTGGGCTTATAGATTTTTTGGAACTCTCTTCACTGAAAAATATATTATGAGGTCAAATCTATGCTCTAGAATTACATTATAGGAATCTGGTCTCGAGTCCAAATTTTGAGATAAAGAAGCTGGTGCTGCTAGGTAAGATGTTTGTTAAAGGGTCTGTCCCATTCAAGGTTCTAAAGATTTTCTACCCTCCATTTCCTTTACATATATTGCATGATCAAATAGGTATATAAAGGATTAAATTAGCTTGGCTAAAGAAAATATATGGCTTGCAGTTAGCAGTCGGAAGACCTTTATGTTTGTTTAGCATACTGGGCTTGGAATATGGCTTACTTGAAGAAACTGGTATCATGCTGATTGGATTGAGTGGGGGGGCATTTGTGTTATTTGACATCAGTATGTCAAAATCATAGTAATCTATGTGAGACATGCCATGTCAGGTACTGATAGAAATGTTATAATGTGCTGAGTAATAAGATAATATTTGTGTTCATGTGTTATATGTGTGAGGCAAGTTATGGACATCTTTGATATACCTGTATTTCAAACTATGCTTTATAAGACACACTCCAGACAAAGAGGCAGCAGGACAGTAGCCCGCTAATGGCCCATCAAGACCTTTACAGAAGCAAAAGGCCCAGGAAGAAACTAAAGGCATACCTGAAGAGTTACCAGGATTGGCCCATGTGACTCTGAACTCCATTTGGGTTCCTGTAAAGTTCCACAAGCGGCATAGCCAGAGGCAGAGGGTATATAAGATCAAACCACAGAAACCATTTTGTCTTTGTTCCTGTCCAGATGCAGACAACACCTACCCACCTCTGAATTAATACACTTTGCAACTGAACTGAAGGACTTAGACCCATCCAGGTACTGGATGTATACCAGAGGGACCATACAAGCCTTTAACTCCACAATTTTTCTAGAAACCTGATGTATATGGACTTTCAAATCATTTGTATGTATCTGATTGCTCTAAGCCTTTAACATTTCTCTTAATGTTTGTTTTCTTTTTATAATAAACCTTTAGTTTTAGTTACTAAAGGATTGGCTGGCAGCATGGTATTTTGGGCAAGATCCAAATGTATAGTGAACTGGTTCTGTGGCTGGCCCTTTGGGGTCAGAGGGAACCTTTGTGGTAAAGAGCATAGAGTATAAATTACTCGTCTCTTTACTGGACCTAGTGGCTGATTGGGAGCCAGAGACTGAAATGCAGTAAAGGGGGCTGTGTGTATTTGTATAGTGGCTTCTTGATAACCAGTGTGGGGAATCAGAAGCACTGTTTGTGGCTGGTTGGGAAGTCTGACTGCAGTGTCACCCACCAGTGCTGGAAGAATCTGCTCTCCTTTTTACAGCCTGCCCTGACCTTGGCATTATCAGGTGGCTGCCCTAGGCATGGACGGGTCAAATGGATGTGTAGAGTAACTTTTACTTAACCAAAGTAACAGTTAATGAGAGAACCAGAAATAAAACTCAGTAGACCTGATTCCTCAATCCTTGGCTCCAGTAACTGGACCACAGAGGTAGTGGTAATCCTCTCCTGAAATACATGTATATTTTAAAATAAGCTATGTCTCTTCTTTGAGGCCTGAGCTCTAATACATGTTGGGGTATTTTGTGTTTAGTATTTTTAGCAATAAAGATGTTGTAAGAATAGTACATATTGAAACTCTGAATGTTTTAAAAACTTTATTGCTTTATTTCTTTTATTACTTTTTTCAATAACTTGCAATGACTTCACAAATAAAAACATTAGAAATTTTGTTTGACTTTTTTTAATTGTTCTGGTTTAGGTTTTCATGAATCATGGGCTAACTGAAGCACCTAATGACACAAGTCTGCATCAGAAATGAAAACTTGGCCAAAATTTTTAAACTTAGATGATTAAAGCGAAATTTAACCTATTCAGACACCTGAACAAAAGTGTTTTTTATTTTCTTAAGTGCTAGTTCCTGAACCTCACTTTGATTTCAGTGGAAGCTGAGGATGCTTGGTGCCTTGCAAGAGCCCAAGAGGCTCTGGGAGGACCAATCAGAGTGGGGTGGAATCGTGTAAAGACAATAGATTCCTAGAATAAAACTAAAAATACTTTAAATAATTCACCCAGTTAGTCTGCCAAAGAGCTTCCCTGTTAAAATTATTTTACTGGCTGCCTGACCATTCACTTAAGTTACTCTTCAAAGTGTAGAGGAAGATATTGAACTATACCATGCTTCTCTCTATAACATACATATTCATTGGGGAAGCACTGATTTGCAGCTTCAACTCTCTGTTGTAACAGGCTGTGCCCACCCTAAACTTAGCATGACCCAACTCCATTTTATCATTTGTCACAAATATGCGGTGCCTTGTTGGCACCAAAGACAGCTCATAGCACACATACCAAAGATAGCCCGAAATGCGCGTACCCAAAACAAAAGATTGAATCATCCACAGAGATAGCACAAAATGTATGTAGCAGGAGACCAAAAGTCTAGCACATAGCTGGACAATAAGGAATAAGGCTTTGTCAGGTTACAGCCCCCAATCACCTCATCGCCCTTAGAAACTTAATAATTGGCTAACAAAGCGGGCATATGTGCTAAGGAAGAGAATATAAGGTGATCAATAATCCAAAAAAAAAAAATCGGAGGAGCCTCGCATCACAAGGGGTGCACTGGAATCGCACTACATGCAAGGATTGATCAACCAACCTGTCTCTCCCCAGCTCGCCACTCCAACCTAAGTATAGGGCGAAAGGCTGAGAAATGTTAGTATAAAGGTAATAGAGATTTCACTCAGACGAAAACCTGGGAATCAAACTATTTAATATAGTATTTGTGGTTTTGTTACTGACAAAGCCCGTCATTGCAGTACAAGTATAATTGTGTAAGTATAACCCTGTAGTGTAAGTTAACCTTGTAAGTATAATTGTAATTGTGATTGTGTTATAAGCAGCTAAATTGTTGTATTAGACAAAAATTAATGTTGATTTATACATTGCAATTGTTGTTTTATAGATCATTATAAGTAAAACAAAATTGTAAGCATCCCTTGTCGCTCCTTATTGAGGGATCCATATTATCGAACCTGACACAAGCTGGCTTGTTGTCACCTCACTCTCAAGCTCCAATATTGGAGTAGCAGCCTGCCCTGACAGATTCAGCTGCTGGGGAAGTGGGCCTTCTGTGATAGTTGAGCATTCTCACTGAGAACCACTGAAGGGACATCTTCAGAGATTGTATCATACTCAGAAAACCAAAAAAGTGCAAGTATCATCTGACTCAGTAGCCATGTAGTTTTCTGTTTCATTGTTCCTGTTACGGATTACCACAGCATCTGGGTGTAAACAGAAGCTCTCCTTTTGAATTGGCCTCTTTTTCTACCTCCTGTATTTCTGTTTCATGTCGCACATCATAAAATTTGTCTTTTGGTTGAGGTTATTTTGCTCTGTCATTCTTTTTCTATCCCCCAGAGTGTTTTATCTTCCTTTGGCACCCCACTTTAGGATTCTCACAATCACAAGATGTCTGAGAGGTTGAGTTTAACTATTTAAAATATATAAATGTAATTTACATCTTGTATTTGCAATGTCGTAACACGGCCCAAAAATGTTTCTGTGAATTCATTCAAGTTGTTACAAAAATAATTCCGAGCTGAGTTTAGGTATGGGTGGTGTCGTTTGCCAATGGTGATGAATGGCAGAGTTGCTTTCTTATCACATTGAAGAAGAAATTTTTATTATAGGCTTGCCAAGCCACTCAGTTGACTGTCGTTTATCTGACCATGGTCAAATATTGTAAAATATTCCAGCAAGAATGTCCTGAAGTAGGTGGCCTACCTTTCTGACTACATCACAGTGCCATCTGTTAGCAGGCCTACTGTGATGGGGTCTACAAACCCCACACTGATGAGCTAACCTGGCTCAGGTGGCTCCATCCTGTCGCACATGTGAGAAATGTCAGGCTTGGAGGGAGGAGCTTCAGAAGAAGAGACCAGCTCAGTGTGCATACTACCGAGGTTTTCAACCGGGGGTACGTGTGCCCTGAGTGCTACAGCAGAGTACCGCACGGGATATGCAATGGCAGCGGCGGCTGCAGCCCATCTCCCAACTGGAAGCAAGGACCGGGCAGGAGGCGGACAGTCGCCTAGTGATGGGGCTCCCGGGTGCGGCCTGCAGGGGGCATCGGGTCATGACAAGCAGCTGGGAGCCTCCTGCATCCGCCGTCACTGCTGCATGTTATGAAGGGCCAGCCGGGCAGCCCCCTAAGGCTGGGGGTTGAGGCCACCCTGTCCAAGCTGGCGCTGGGCTGCGGGGCTGGAGCAGGAGAGCCAGGCGTCGCACAGCAGGTAAGTGCAGGGGGGTCGACGGAGCCCAGCCAGAGCCATGCACCGTGCGGGAGGGTGGCCGGTAAGTGCAGGGGTTCAGAGGGTAAGAGCAGAGGGAGTAGGGCTGCGGAGCCCGGCCGGAGCCGGCTCTGCCACTTTGCATAGAAGGAGGTAAGCGGCGTGTTCCCTCCTCCAAGGAGGTACAGACCTGGCCCTGGCAACTGGGGAGTGGTGCCCTCTTGTGGGAGCCAGGGACCCCTCCTGTCCTGCACAGGGGGTTGGCATGTGAAGCCTGGGGGGGGTGCCGAAGTGCAGGTTTGGCCCCTGGGTGCTAGAGACCCAGCCAGATATGCCACTGGAGCTGGGCAAGGGGCCCAGACAGCGTGCTTTGCCCTGCTCCACAACCCCCTAGGGACGGCCCTGAGCAAGAAAACTCCGAAGTGCAAAAGTAAAAAAAATAAAATAGAAAATGGTCTTGAACGTATTATTATACAAGGCCATTATGCCTTTATTGCAACCGTGGTAACATCAACTAGAGTGCAAACCACGAGGCAGCACTTCAGGTGAGCCCTTGAGACCGTACGGGTACAGTTTCTAAAGCAGGTTCAGCACTCAGCTCCTGATGAGAGGACTGACTGTGTCGACCCATTGCATTTATCTTGCCTGCAGTACTTCCTCACGAAGCTGTTAAGAACTCCTGCCCTTGTTCCAACTGTTCCCCAGAGGTGCCTTCTTACCCATCCCATGCCAGATTTGGGGACCTCATGTAGATTTATCCAGATTTTCAAGCCTTCAAATAATGGCTGGACCAACCTCTTAAAGAAGGGCTGTAATGCCAAAATGTTTGCTAGGGTCAGGTCTATGATGACCCTTTAGAGGGAGTGGGTGGGGTTAATTACCAATTGCTTCTTTACATTGCTCAAAATTCACACTCAAGTGTTTTCACTCCATGGGGTCCCTGAAGGAGCCATTTTCCTGGCATATTGGCAGCATGTTAATAACTATTTTACCAAGGCATCATTTTAACCAGGGCATAGCCAGAACTGATTTTTTTGGCAGGGCCTCTGGCTGACGTGGGTGGGTATAAGCCTTGTGTCACAAGCGAAACAGCCGTGCTAGCTACGCTAATATAAACATTGCTATAGTTAGTTTACGATGCACCAGATACTGTAGATTTGTAGGTAAACAGTCTTCAAAAGTTTTCATACATCATAGATGATACTTTAAATATTTAAATTATTATTAATGACTTAAAGCACTCAGCAAAACCAAATTGTGATGCTCAAACACAACTTTTAAACTTGACACGGCAATTTCACTAGCAAGCACGTCAACGCTTACGGGTAGGTTTTAAAAAAATAGAATACAAAATATTCAGGGTGTTAACTAAACCAGATTCTTTCAGAGATCTATGAAATAATTCAATAGCTGCCTGCCTTAATTTGCAACAATAACCCTTTGAAGCTGTCTCCCTTCCCTAAAGAATGAGGCGCTGGGGCTTGCTGTGGAATACAGCAATAATGCTGTCAGAGTCCAATGAATTGCACAGTTCCCTTTCGAATGATAAGTGACAGGTGATCGAGGCAGCTGATGAGCACTGATGCCCTTGTTGCTCTCTTGATCCTGTTTGTTGTAGAGAAGAGCCTTTCCACAGTGCAAGTTGTCAGGGGAAGAGGGAAAGTGCTTAAAACGATGCTGACATTAGGGAAAATGTTCAAATTGGAGTTTTCTAGCACTTCGATCAGAGAACCACAGTTCTTACCTTCAGCTAGTTTGGTTGCTGTGCAAACACAATAAATTCAACCTCCTCAACAGTGATGCCGTGCAGACTGCATGGAGGCTGAAGACTTTCTCTTTGGCCGAAGGTCTCAGGTGTTGGCATAAAAGCAGCAGAAGCTTTCATTATACCATAGATATTGTCCTGAAAAAGGTAATTTAGTTCAGTGATCTGACAGTCTAATATCTCGTTCCACAAAGGTCTCAAATCAGCATTGCAATGAAGGCTGAAAGAATTTCCTAAAGTAGACAAAATTAGTGTATCAGCTGTTTTATTAGGTAACTTTCTCTTTCAAGAGGAAGATATATACCACTTTTCAATACCATACTTTTGGATGAGCTCTTCTGTTAATTTGAGAACTTGGTCAAAGTCATTTGATGTATTTGTTCCGAAATTGTGCAAAGCTTTGCTTTAGACATTCTACCAGATTAATACAGATTGATAACATGCCGCTTTGCAATCCTTTTATAGCAAGGATGCAGCTGTTCTTGTATTTCCAAAAAACAAGACAGCTTGTAGGGCCATGACATAAAACCGCATAAAGCGTTCAGGATTTCAAAAATGGTAGTGACACAGGGACATACTTTAGGTGCTGTGCAGAGAACCAGATGGGAGTTATAATGCACATAAACCGCTCAGTGAAACGTGCGTTTTAAAATGACGTGAACTCCTCCTTTGTTTCTGGACATCACTGATGCTCTGTCAAAACTGAAGTCAACACACAGTTCGGGATCTAATTCAAGCACTTCTCATAATCTTTTCTGAAGTTTGTTTGCAGTCACGTTGGCGGTGTCAATAAATCCAGTAGCTGTTTCCTTTATTACCCAGTTATGTATGTATCTGATGCACACTGCAACAAGCTTGCATTTTGACAGATCTTTACATTCATCACCCAGAATTGCATAGTATGTGTCAGGGGCTTCATGTAGCTTGCTTTTGATTTTGCATAACAGTAGTGAAGCCGCAGATTCCAAAAGCTCATTTTGAATATCTCGGCTCATGAGAATTGCATTCTTAGGGAGGGTTTTGAGATGAGATTGTATTTCTCTGTCTTATTTGCTTAGGAGTTTAAAGAATTCTAAAAAGTTTCCTTTATTTAGGGCTTCATCACTCAAATCACCATTCCTTTATTTAGAGTTTCATCACTGTAATTACCATTCCAATCAAAATATCCCACCAATTGTGATATTGGGTATTTCCTTTAATTCATTTAACTATGCTTTCTATTTGCTGTGCAGAGTGATGGACTGTAACCACCACTTCATGGCTGCTTTCTTAGAGCTCCTGCCGATGCTTTTTCAGATCAGGGTGTTTAATTCTCTGTCTTAAAGTAGACAGGTTGACTCTCAAATACACAGGTTCCAATTCAGAATATATTTTGTAGTATCCTTTTACCAACTAGGTTTCTATTAAAGGTCTAATGAAGCTGATATCACACCCAACTACGTTAGTACTTTACATAAACATAAATTTATATGGCGATTGTGGTCAGCTTCATAGAGATAATTAACAAATTTAGAATGCCAACTATGCAGACGTATACAGGCGTTGTTAACTACAACAAGGGCAGATGAGTTAACATCAATTAGGTTTATCCTATAATGGCACTTCCCAGCCACTGAATTTAAGCATACATGCAATTTTTTCAAGATGTCAGATTCAGCTAACACTGTGTCCCTTTTCTTCCATATAAGAATGTAACGAAACCACATTCCATAGGTGTTGATCTTCATAAACCCATTTTGTTGTGTCTATTGGGATCATAATCATTTGGTCCAACCACTTGCTCAAAGCAGAACAACCCCAACTAAATCATCCCAGCCAGGGCTTTGTCAAGCCACACCTGAAAAACCTCTAAGGATGCAGATTCCATCACCTCCCCAGGTAACCCATTCCAGTGCTTCACCACCCTCCTAGTGAAAAAGTTTTTCCTAATATCCAACCTAGACTCACCCACTGCAACTTGAGACCATTGCTCCTAGTTCTGTCATCTACTACCACTGAGAACAGCCTAGCTCCATCCTCCCTGGAACCTCCTTTCAGGTAGTTATCAAATCTCCCTTCCCCCATTCTTCTCTTCTGCAGACTAAACAATTCTAGTTCTCTCAGCCTCTCTTCATAAGTCATGTGCTGCAGCCCCCTAATCATTTTGGTTGCCCTCCACTGGATTCTTTCCAATTTGTCCACATCCTTTCTGTACTGGACACAGAAACTGGACACAGTACTCCAGATGAGACCTCACCAGTGCCACAGAGGGGAATAATCACTTCCCTCGACCTGCTGGCAATGCTCCTACTAATGCAGCCCAATATGCCATTAGCTTTTTTGGCAATAAGGGCACACTGTTGACTTATGTCCAGCTTCTTGTCCACTGTAAGCCCTAAGTCCTTTTCTGCCAAACTGCTACCTAACCAGTCGGTCGCCAGTCTGTAGCAGTGCATGGGATTCTTCCATCATAAGTACAGGACTCTGCAGGGCCCAAGCATAATTTTTTCAGTCCTAGTACAAACTTGTAACTTGGGCCCCTCCCACACACATACTCATGGGGGTTGCAACCTGGGCCAGGCCACCCAGGGACTCTGCACTTGTCCTTGTTGAACCTCATCCAATTTCTTTTGGCCCAATACTCTAATTTGTCTAAGTCAGTCTGTATGCTATCCCTATCCTCCAGTATATTTACCATTCCCCCCAGTTTAGTTTCATCTGCAAACTTGCTGAGGGTGCAACCCAGCCCATTACCCAGATCATTATTGAAGACGTTGAACAAAACTGGCCGCAGGACCAACCTCTGGGGCACTTCCCTTGTTACCGGCTGCCAACCAGACATCGAGCCTTTGATCACTACTCGCTGAACCCAATGATCTAGCCAGCTTTCTATCTGTTTTATAGTCCATTCATCCAACCCATTCTTCTTTAACTTGCTGATAATAATACTGTGGGAGATTGTATCAAAAGCTTTGCTAAAATCAAGGTATATCATGTCTACCGCTTTTCCCACATCCACAGAGCCAGTCAGGCACGACTTTCCCTTGGTGAATCCATGTTGACTGCTCCTGATCACCTGCCTCTCTTTGAAGTGCCTTAAAATGGATTCCTTGAGAAACTGCTCCATGATTTTTCCAGGGACTGAGGTCAGGCTGACTGGTCTGTAATTCCCCGGTTCCTTCTCCTTCCCTTTTTGAAGATGGGCACTATATTTGCCTTTTTCAGTCGACTGGGACCACCCCAGTCGCCACGAGTTTTCAAAGATAATGGCTGTGCAATCATCAGCCAACTCCCTCAGCACCCTCAGATGCATTACAGCTGGCCTCATGGACTTGTGCATGTCCAGCCTTTCTAAATAGTTCTGAACCTGTTCTTACAGCACTGAGGGATGCTCACCTCCTCCCCTTTCTGTGCTGCCCAGTGCAGTAGTCTGGGAGCTGACCTTGTCTGTGACAACAGAGGCAAAAAGAGCATTCAGTACTTCAGCTTTTTCCATATCATCTGTCAGTAGGCTGCCTCCCCCATTCTGTAAGGGGCCCACACTTTTCCTGACCTTTTTACTAACATACATGTAGAAATGCCATGGTTCTATGATTCTGACTCAGTACAGCTTCCATCCACCCTTCGATAATTGCCAGCTGCAGCACAAACAGCTTTCATCCTTCTCGCTCCTTTTACAATCCATGCATTGGGGCTGTGTTCTCTAAAAATCCCTCAATAAAATCTTAGCTCCACTCTGTTGGTCATGGGAATGGCCCTTGTATCCCAAAATCATTTACCTGTTGGGAGCACAGCTGGGTTTTCTTTGGGCTTACCTTAAACTGAATATTTTGTAAAACACTGTGTCTAATACTCCAGATTTTCTTTCCTGATCTGAGCACAAATCAGGATGTCATCCATATAAAAAAATTACACTGTCTCTTTTGGGCATTCCTGCCCACATCTTGACTACCTTGTCAAGACAAATAATAAGAGCATTGTTCCAGCCGATGGGGACCCTAGCAAAACACAACTGCTCCTGTGAAAGGTAAAAGCAAATTTGTAATAGCTGTCCCAATGTAAAGGGATAGCAGAGAAAGCACTGGCCAAATCCAAAACTGAAAAACACTGGGCCTCTCGTGCAAAGGAGGCCATCCCCTCCTTATACTTAGCTACTATTGGGGCCATCAGCTGGGTCTTCCTATTAAGGAGCAAAAAATCCACCACAAGCCTCCAAGTCCTGCTGTCTCCTTTAAGGAGTGGCCACAGAGCACCGTTATTGGGGCTTGCCTATTTTACCAAAACTCTTTGGCCCAAAAGCCTATCAAGTGCTTCTTTCAGGCTGGCTTCTGCCTCCTTTGGATACCTATACAGCTTCTGGGGTGGCTTGGGCGCTGGGTAGTATAGGCCGGGGAAGGCTTAGCCTTCCCAAACAGCCAGGCTTGGCCCCGCCTCGTCCTGCTGCATTGCCGGCATTGCAGCAAGCAGCAGCTTCCCGTTCCTGTCCTCAGGCTGCCCCAAACGTGGTGGAGTGGGACGGGGGCGAGCCAGCCATTGGTCCGGGCCACCCGCCTGGACTGCCCGGTTGGTGCTCTGGGAGTGGCTGGGGGCACCCGGCGGGGAATCGGGGCAGCTGGAGGTGCTGGGGCTGCCCAGTGGGGACTCCATCCAGCCAGTGCTCCAGGGAAGTTGGGGCCACTGGTGTCCGTGGCCAGGGCCATGCACGGCTCAGGCCACCCAGCCCATACTCTGGGGTGGCCGGGGTCAAGCGCAGCTTGGGCCACCCGGCTGGTTCTACGGGGAGGCTGGGGTGGCCAGCGGGCATGGCGAGGACCACATACAGCTTGGGCTACCTGACGGATGCTCCGGGGAGGCTGGGGCCATGCACAGCTTAGGTCACCTGGCAAGGAGTCAGGGTAGGAGGAGCTGCCAGGTGCTGGGGCCGCCTGGCGGGGACCCTGCCTGGCTGGTGCTCTGGCACCACGCATGGCTCGGTTGGGGCTGCTGGCCAAGATTTGAGGCAGCTGGGGCCACTTGACACTGGTTGCCCTGTCAGGACTCGGCTAGGGGTGGCCCAGGCCCAGCTCTGGAGTGGGGCAGTGCTTCTCCAGGCAGGCAGCTCCAGAAAAGGGAGAGGGGTGTGGCCTTAGGCAGAAGGGGAGGAGCCATAGGCTAGTCTCCCAATGGGCAGTTCATCCGGTGCCCATGTAGGGTTAGGGATCAGGGCCTGTAACTAGGATTTCTGCCTCAATTTTACCACATTCTATATTATTTTTGGTTCACCCCTTCTAGTGTTTTTCTGGAATTTCTAGGACTTTTGCAGGCCAGGAGGGCCACTCCAATTTCTCAGATGCCCTAAGGGTTCCTATCTGGTAATTCACTGAAGTCTCCACAGGCTCCCATGGTATGACAAAAGGCATTTCCCACAAAGCAAAATCAACCAGCACTCTCAATTCCCTCAAATTCTCTCTTCCTAGAATTCCTCTTCCCCCAAAGCCATTGAACCAAACTGTCCTTTTATTACTCCTCTTCCTTACTCAATACAGAACGTTTATGCAAAAGGGAACAACACTCTGTGCCTCATTAAACCCCTGTGAGGTTTTAACGCCAGTCAGAGGTTCAGACAGGTTCTCATTCTACGTACTAATCAAGGAATATGTGGCACCTGTATCTAACAACAAATTCTAGCCTAAAGCCCCTCCTTCAAACTCCACATAAACCATCAACCTCTCCTTTTGGCCCTAAAATAAACAATATTCTTTGGGCCCATCCTTCTTTTGTTAATTTACTTCTCTTAAAACTGCTCTCCAGGCAGTAGTTAGGATTAGTAGCAAAGTAAACTTTCCTGTTGTTTGGCAACCTTATCTTCAAGGGCAGTAAAATACTTTCAACTGTGGCATTAACCCTTAACTTTCAAAACAAAAACACAAGGAAAAAAGTTCCAGAGGGGTAGCTGTGTTAGTCTGTATACAACAAAAACAATGAAAGTCCTGTAGCACTTTAAAGACTAACAAATTTCTGCAGGCATAAGCTTTAGTGGGATGCAACCCACTTCGTCAGATGCATGAAACAGAAATCAGATAGGGGGTATATATATATACATTCAAGGGTAAGAAACAACAATGTGCTAACAAAATCAATTCAGTTATGGTAGATGAGGCCTATTCACAACCATTGATTAGAAGGTGAGAATGGGTGAACAGGAACAATCACTTCTTGTAATGAGATAACCATTTCAAGTCCCTATTCAGACCCAGTTTTACTGTGTCAAGTTTGCATATGAGTTCCAGCTCTGCAGCTCCTCACTGAAGTCTGTTTTTGAAGATTTTTGTAGAAGTAATGTAACATATGCCATCATGTGCCAGCGATGCCCCTCTGCCATGTACATTGGCCAAACCAGACTGTCACTACGCAAAAGAATAAATGGACACAAATCAGACATAAAAAATGGTAACATCCATAAACCAGTAGGAGAGCACTTCAGTCTCCCAGGATACCTGTAGCTGACTTGAAAAGTCGCCATACTTCTAGCCTCTATCCTGGCTCCGAGAGGAGACTGGGAGTTGCCACCAGCGGGGATGCCAGCTATCCTTGCCAGTCATCCCAAGACTGTACTCCGGTTTAACGGACCAACTAATTTCCCTGCTACCATAGCCTAGTTGAGGTGAAGGGTGTGACCTCTACCCATTCTTCCCCTCCTTGGTTTCCCTCTTGGGGACTAGTCTTCCTCACCATGCGGGCTGTGGGTGTGGGTGTCTGCAGGTCTTCCAGTGTTTCAATCAAGGGGCCATATGGGGACTGCCCAGAAGAGCCCAAAGGAAGAGCCTGGGGATTAACCCTCTCATACTCATAATGAGAAGGATATGAGTCAAGAGCCTCCTCTGACCTGCCTCCCCTTCCTAGACTACAACTGCCTCTAATCGCAGCCACTATTCCCTTCTGCTCTCCTCACATGGCTTGGAGAGCACAACTTTGTCTCTTACATTCTCCATAATCTTCCTGGGTCTTATCCTGAGAATTCTTCAGTAAGGCCATAACAATTCCTTCACTCTCCATTGTCTGCTGTTTCAATCCAGACCCTTCCTGCTCAGCTTCTCACTCACTCTCTCACTGTTTTTATCACACACTTGCTTTTGCATTCCCACTATCTGAGCCTGGAGGGTGTCTGACTTAGCCTTCAAGCTAGATGTCTCTTTGTCTTTCTCAATTTTATGTTTCTTTAATGCCTTTATTTCTGCCTTTAACTGATCTCTTGCTTTACCTACTACCATCGCTACCATCCACTTAGGGAGCTGCAAGAACACCCCGGAGTTGGTCAAGCTCCCAGGCTTCCAGAGACCATTACCATGCTTCTGTACAAAATCAATACAGCTTTTTCCCAAAACCATATCTAACTTCTCTATCTTTCCAGATGTTTCCTTTTGTTTGGACATAATTCCTCACTCAGTCTGGCCGCCAGCCTGAACTCTAAGTCCCAGTAATGGAATTTATTCTTAAATTGACTCATGAGCAACAACACAAGAACTGTACAGTTATCTCACCTCACTGTCCTCTATCTCCTATTGCACTAGACATCTACCAGTTTGCACCAACAGTCCCCTTCTGCCTCACCATTCTTGCTGAGGCCTCCAATTCTGTTACTCAGGGTTTCTGAACCCAAAGCTCTTGATAACTTTTTTACTCTTGGTGAGGTGGTGGCAGGAAATAAATCACAGAGACACGATCCTCTGACCAATGAATGGTTGACACAAGCAATACAATAGGAGTGCTTTCACTTAAAGCTTTAGTTTAGTCTCCAGCACTTACACATGTCTGCAATAGATTAGTAAAACACCCCGAGAAATCGGATTCATAATTTATCCAAGGTTTTGAGGAGGTCTCGAGTGGGTAACTGCAAACGTCCAATGGCCAGTCTTCCGTCTGCAGGGGAACTTGAGAGGTGTCTAAGTGTTCAAGTGCCCAGATTTCTTCCTCTTTGTATACCCAATCTGATAGCATAACATAGCTTGTTCATCAAAATATACTGCTGAACAGAAGCTGTTAAGTGTAGAGTTTTCCAGCCTGGCGTTTTCCATCAGTTAACCAGCTGTATTTCATATAGCAATAGTTAACTATTACCAAACTTTCCATCTTGTAAAACCACGTTTCAGCAAAAAGCTCAAGTCAGGAGGGCATAGGGTCATGTTTACTGCCCATGGCCATTCAATTCCTCCTCCCCTTCTGTTTTTTTTTCTGTGTGCTAAGGCTACTACAAAAGCCTTGCAGCTGCTTTCAGCAATAAGCATAACAATTGATATTCCAGCTGTGAGCAATGGTTCAAGCATGTTACTGGGTTAACAAAATTTCCTCTTTACACTGACACACAAGTACTGTAGTCTGCCTGCCTCTGAGCAGAGGGGAAAAGATCTTGCCCTTTCCTCTGTATTGATACAGACCACCATGATGATGTCCAATGCAACATGTACGTGTACGGAGCATATAAGGAGCATATAAGGTTCTCAAACTTTTTGTATTGGCGATCCTGTTCACACAGCAAACCTCTGAGTGCAACCCCCCCTTATAAATTAAGGCAACATTTTTTATATTTAACACTATTTTAAATCCTAAATTCACAACCCTATTGTTTAAAATGAATTTACTTTTTCCTACCACTTTTAAATTAAGACTAAAACATATTTTCATCAAATTATAGTTATAAGCAGAAAAATTATTTTATTAAATAGTTACTAGTAAGTAGAATTTCATTGCAATACTTGACAGCAATTAAACACCAAAAGCAGCAAGAAAATCAGAGAGGTGGATGATGCTGTTTGACATGTTGACAAGTTTTATTGTTAGTGTTGTGTTAGAAAGGGTGCATCTGATGTCGTCCTTCACATCAAACAGGTTTGGGGATTTCTTCTTTACTGTGAGAAGGCTAGAGAATCCATTCTCACATTCCTAGGTGGTGGGAAATGGCAGAAGGACTCTCAGCAACATTTCAGACATCATTGAATATTCACTTGCAATTGAACACCAGAACTGGTTTGGAGGCAGCTGCATGAAATTTGCTTCCATTTTATCATCATTGATCATGTCGATAAACTGTTCCCGTGTGTGAATATCCTCAGTAGGTAACTGCTCTAACATCACATTGACAGGGTTCTTCACCAGGGAATGAAGCCCTTCTGGTAGTGCTGGGAAGTAGTGTGAGAACTCTTTGTGAAGGGCTCTCAGATGTTCACTGATAGCGGACTAGAGAGCACTATCGATATTGACTTCTGCCTCCTTGCTGAAAGAGGAAAGTGTTGGAAATATGCCATATCTGTCAGTGTTTAACTTACTGTGCCACAGATCCAACTTCATCTGGAAGACTCTGATTTTATTAGTCAGGTCTAGTGACGTTGAACATTTTTCCCTGAAGCATTAGGGCTATCAAAGATATCAAGTAGGTATGCCCACAGAGAAGTTGTTTCTTGTCACTAAACTTTCTGTTTAGCTCATTTCTCTTTTTGCAGGAAAAACTCAGCCATCTCTTTACAAAGTATAAAAACATGCTTTAATGCACGTCTCCTACAAAGCCATCGGACTTGAGTGTGGAAAAGCAGAACTTCATATTCACCACCCATTTCAGTGCAGAGCTCCCGAAAGAAGAATATTCAGAGCATATGGCTTAATGAAGTTCCCTTCTCATATAACAACATCCACTACAGGAATAAGGTACATTGTCAATGTCTTTGCAGCTAGGACTTGACAATGGATTCCACAATGAGTGAAAATCACGTTAGGTGACACGCATTTTACCTTATGCTGAAAGATGGATAACAAACCCATTATGGCTGGAGCATCATTGGTACAGATATCACACAGATTTTTCCACTCAATGCCATTGCTTTTGAAAAAGGCATTTACCGTATTGAAAATGTCATGCAGTTGTGGTTGTTCAAGTTGTTCACAGAATAAGAACTCATCTTTAAAGTTCCTAGCATTAACATGCCATACAAACATTATCAATTGTGCACAGTTAGTAACATTAGTAGTTTCGTCAAGTTGCAGGCTGAACATATTGAAACCAGAATGTTTAATTTTGTGCACAACTTGTTATTCGCTATCTTCAGACATATCACATATCCTACGTTTCACAGTATCATTTGACACAGGAAGCATATTAAGCTTTTTGTCAGTATTATTGCCAAGCACAAGTGACATAATACCTTTGCATGCTGGCAGAACACTTCTCACTTATTGTATGTGGCTTCTTGGCACAGGCAATTTGTAGCAACACAACAGAAGAGGCCTTCACAACTGAGGATGTTTGCTGTTGGAAACTTCCATCTGCCTCAAGCCTGGCTTTCTTTGTCGCTTCTTCTCTGCATTTGAAAAAAATCCATGTTTTGATTTTTATGCTTAGGATGTCTAGTTTCAACATGTTGCTGCAGTTGGCATGGTTTCATCAATTCAGCAGACAAAACTTCGCAGCGAATGATGCATTGCGGTTTTTCAGTAATGATGCTGGCAAAACCGTGTCTAATGTAAGACACGATACTTTCGCTTTTATTGGTTTTAGTGGTAGAGGTGACCATTATTTTCAGGAGAAAGGATGCACCTGTGTGCAGGGGCAACACCAGCCTCTTCCCAGTAGGGGGGTGGGGCTGAAGTGGGATAGACCAGTGCTGTGCAAACTGGGCCCCCACATATCCTCTGGGAGGCACAAGAGGTTCTCTGGGAGGGGCATGAAGAAATTTTAAGGGAGGTGTCTGTCACGATGGTGGTCCTAGATATGAGAGGGCCAAAGGGTATCCCCACCAAGCTTTTGGATGGATTGGACCCCCAAGTGAGAGAGGCAAGAACTTCTGAGGGGACCCTGACTGTGGAGTCAATGCAGTCCCCGGTTGTTGTGTAGGTTGAGTGGAGCCAGGCTTATAGACATCACAGGTGGAGTCTGGCAAAGGGCATCACATAGGTGCAGGAGGCCATCTATCCCAAGAGAGAAAGGCATCAGCGCACTGCAGTGTGTGGCTTGCAGATAATGCGAGTGTTCAAGGTACCCATCATGGAGAGCCTGTCTGCTGGAAGGAAGGCTCATGCAGAGACCAAGTCCAGCCTTGCTCCTATAAAATCTATTGTCTGTGTGTATGACAAAATAGACTTGTCTTAGTTTATGCAGACACTTAATGAGGCGTCAAGGTGTATCACAAAGACAACTTCTTGTCGGAATTGCCCTACCAGAAGCAGGTCATCCAGGCATGGGAAGACCATCTGTCCCTGACATTGCATTTGGGCCACTACTACTGCGAACACCTTTGTAAAGACCTTTGGTGCTGTTGCAAGGTGAAGGGGTAGGACACGAAAGTGATAGTACTGCTGCCCAACTCTGAATTGGAGGAACTTTCTGTGAGACGGGTGAATGTCCACATGGAAATATGTGTCTTTCATGTTGAGAGCTGTGAACCATGCTCCTTCCTGATTATTGATGCCAGTGTAGCCATTCTGAATTTCAGCTTCCTGATGAAAATATTGAGCTGCTGAAGATCCAGGATGGGCCTCTGCCCTCTGTCTTTTTTGGGAATGAGGAAATATGGGGAATAGAACCATCTTCCCTGGTATTGAGGTGGGACACCCTCTATCACAGCCTTGAGGAGTAGGGAGTCTTCCTCTTGTTGAAGAATCTATTGATGGGGGAGGGGTAGTGTGAGAGGGTGGTGAGGAGGGAAGGAAAGGAAGTCTGAAGTATGAAGCTCTATGAAGTATCCATGGTGGATAATCTCCAGAAAGCAACAGTCCATAGAAATCTTGCCCTAACTGTGGGTGAAGAGGGAGAGGCAGCTGCCAAAGATGGGTGGCAAAGCGTGTGGCATCAGTGTCGGGTCTCAACCTGCATGTCAAAAATGACCTTTGGCCTTCTCCCACCAACAAAACTCTCCTGCTTTGCCAACAAAATAAAACCACCTCGACAAGAGGCATAGACCTTTTTGCAGTAAAGTTAGATTGAAAAAGTGTCCGTGTAGACACTGTATTCATTACCGTGCTATAACTGGCCTCCAGGAGGCATCCCGCAAGACCCATCATGACTGCTCTGCTTACCGTTTTGAACTCCTCTGTCCTGCATCCTGCTACACAGGCACGCGCCCCCCCCCCCCTTTCAAAGCCCCAGGAAGTTTTGAAATTGCTCAGCATGCAGAGCTCACATAGCTACTGCCCTTCTAAGCATGCCGGCTCTGGGCAGCAAACACTCTCCTGCCTGGACTACAGCGGAGGGGGTGGATCTTCTTGGTCCGTGGGGAAAGGAGGCTGTGGGTGAACTGGATGGAATAACGGAATCAAAACATGAACACAGAATCCTGCTCTTCCCAGCAGTCGGACTGCAGTGGCTGGCAGGAAGGGTGGGCTGCTGCTGGGGTCGAGTGAGGAAAGAAGAGACTCCTGGTGTGCTGTGCAGAGCCAAAGAGGGAGGCAGGGGCTGATGTCAGGGTGTCCTCCTCCTCCACCATGTACAGGTCTCCGCTGAGCTGGAGTGGGGAATAGGCATGAGCTATTTGTGCACCAGCATCTGCCTCAGGTTTGGTTGCTTCTGGATGCTGTCTGAACAAGTGGTCAGGCTGGTGAGTGTTATACTTAAAGAGATGGCATGCTGACACACTCACTCTCCCACAATACACACACTCTCTCTCACACACACACACACTCCCTTCCTCCCCACCCCCACACTTCTTTAGGCTTCTTGTGTTAACTTTCAGCAATGTCGGTGTGGTCATGTTACCGAGAGTTACTTACAAAAATTATTTAACGTGTTATTTTTTGGCCACACACAGCAATCGTTATAAGGTTCACAGCTCGGTGCAAACAAACCATGCCAGGCTGAGCACACCACAGCAACACACATTACTGTGGCTCAGTATTAATGTGCTCCTTTCAAGGCATCCCTCAGCCATTGCGCTCCTCTTATGTCCTTGTGTTCACAACGCACAGCACAATACCGACCAGCCGTACAGGATCCGTGCTTGCTGCAGAGACGGCTGGGTTGCAGGTTACCAGGGAAGTTGAAAAGTGGCTGGAAATATAGTAGGATGCCCATGGAATGATGGGATTGAGAAACCTTCATCATGTGACATTGTACCTGCCATCAGGCATTGCAAACCCTTCTCAAAGCACCCTGTGGCCAATTGCTCAGTGGGATAGTTACCCATGGTGCACTGCTCTCTGCATCAATGCAAAAGCTGCTAGTGTGGATGTGTTCCACCGACTGACGGAGCATAGTGTGGATGTGCAACAGCAGTTTAGTTACAGTGATGGCTGTACATCAGCACAACTTAAGTTGACTTAACTTTGTTGTGTAGACATAACCTAAGAGATTCTCTGTTAAAACTACTTGGACTGGCTAGTCTGGCATTCCATTCCATTCCAGGCAGATATGATTCAGGATGTCCCAGTTCAGTGAGATTGTTTGGATGGGAGAGACTGTGTGTAAATTTTACCTTTGTTCAAAGGGCCAGGACAAGTTCTATTCACTACTTAAGTCGTGTATAGGCCTTGTGCTTAGTCCTCTACAACCGGTAAGATATCATAACATTTCTCTGTGTTCTGTCTTTTCTTTCATTTATCCCCATTTTCTGATACCCAGAACACAACACTGATGTAGAAACAATAATCTGCAGTAACGGTAGGAGGAGTGGTTTGATGGATAGGGCACTGGACTGGGATCCAGGAGACTTCAGATACTATGGCACGGTGGCCAAACTCTGGCTCGGGAGCCACATGTGGCTTTTTTACAGTTAAGTGCAGGTTGCAGAGCCCCCTGCACCTCTCCCAGTCTTCGCCTACCAGACTAAGGTGGGTTTCTGCCCTGCAGGGAGATGGTGAGGCTAGAGGCTTCTTCCTGGCCGGCAGGGGGGAGAGGGATGTCTCAAGGTTTTAGCCCCAGGGGACATGCCTGCCAGGTCTTGGAGCTTCAGCCCCCTGATGGGGTGGTGGGTCTAGAAGCTTCTGCCCCACTGGAGGCACTCCAGGGCTCAGGGCTCCTGCCCCACAGGGCCTGCCTGCTGGGGCTTCAGCCCTGCAGGGAAGGGAGTCTCAGGACTTCTGCCCCATGGGAGTCACCTGCTGGGGCTCGGGGCTTCAGCAGGCATGCCCCATGGGACAGTAGCTCTGAGCCCTGGAAGGCAAGCTCTGTGTGGCAGAAGCCCCGAGCCCTACCGCTAGCCTGCCACAGGGCAGAAGCCTTAAGGCCCAGCAGGTGCACCCTGGCTCTCGAACTTCTGAAGATGATTGTATGTGGCTCAGAGGATCAGTAAGTTTGGCCACCCCTGGATGAAAGCCATATAAGTATCTAGATAGATACAAAAATAGTTTGTTCTATTTTCATCTGCCTGCTTTTTATGTTCTAACATATAGTTCTGCCTCGAAGGGCTCATTAAGAGAGTAATACAGCCATGATTTTATATTTATTTTGACATTTTTATGAAAACCTCCTTTTGAAAATGTTGCACTGATCTATTTTACAGAGAGAGAAAGAGCAGGATCATATCCTAGAAGGGACAAAGTAAGGGACTAGACTTTTTTTTCTAGTCTTAACCTGCATCCAGGAGAGGGTAATATAGTCAGAAGTTTGAGGGGAGTGTTTTAAAGATAGGATTTTTTTGGCAATATCTGTGTATAGACTGGTCACACAGCTAACATTCCAGAAAGTAACGGCTCCTTACTCATAACCCACTCCATTAAATAGGGATTCCTCCTCCCCACACACCACTTTTTCTAATTGCGGGAAAGCATAAAATCTCTAGTTTATTTTTTCAAGGAGTATATTCACTTCTCTTGAGGCATTGTGGTCAAGCTGGGAGCTGTGAAAAAAGACAGATAATCTTCATCTCTTTATCCACTAAGCAATCCATTTAAATCTGAGATAATAAATTTTTTTAATAAACATTGATATTTCCACCAGAGTTTGAGTGCTTTTAACAAGCAATTTTGTTGTGATCTTTATTTCCTCTAATAGATGACTTCCCTGTTGTCAGGGCCGCTTCTGTCTCAAAGAGTATTAATCTAACTGATATGTGCACTTTAGTTAAATGTATTTTGGCAGACATCCACAACTGAAATCAAGTGCTGAACACTGCAGGGTATTTTTCTAATTGGACATAAAATTCATAGAGGTTTTTTAAACATACAATTACTTGTTATATGGTATTTCCAGTGAGACTTAATGAGCTCATTTTAGGGCAGTTTGGTCAAACCAATGGTACTGATAATTTCTAAAGGCAATAAACAAGTCACTTGATGCATCTTTTTGCTAAATCACATTTTTGAAAATAATGTTATTTCTTCTTTTAATATGTTCTTATACAGAAGCATCATTTTGGGAACAAAATGTTTGCATATATATATTTTGCAGTAATTGTTTAGCTTCAGCACAGCTACACAAGGTAGTATTCCTTGCAGACCACTCTACAGTTAGTATATCAGTCATATTATTTTACCACCCCAGAATGTTTTTAATTGGACAAAGCTCTCTTGAGCTTTGGATAGAGTAGTGAGGCTTTAGTTTAAGACACGATGCACTAAATGGGTGTAACAAACAAGTTTAAAGGAATGGAAGAAGGCAGGACAAGGGAAACAATATTAATAAGATCCAAATGCCATTACTTTCAGTAGCCTGGTGCCTTCTGATGCTAGGCTGACACATTGATTCAGAGGAAAGAGTGCAATCTAGCAAATCTAGCAAAGTCTCTCATCCAGCAGCAGTGGATCTATCACTGGTGTGGGAGTTGGAAGATCTGCTTCTGTTTCCTGCTGTGATACTGACTTGCTTAGGCAAAACACTTAATCCGTATGCTTCACTTTCCCTGCAAAAGGAGTATAATTTGATGGACATTTCTGTAAAGTGCTTTGAGATCTATGGACATAGAGCTCTACATAAGAGTGCAAAGTATTATTATTGTATTGCCACATTCCCACCTGACCCTGCTTAGCTCTGTGAGATCTGACATGTTTGCAGTTCAAGGATGGTTTGCCTCAGATCAATAGCATTTCACAGGTTGTGGATGTTGGGATACTTGGAGATAAATAAAAGGTTATTCTTGCTTGTTTGCATTGTATCAGATGTACTAAAGCTTTCATGCTCGGTATCCGTATTATCCTTGCTTCTTCCTGCCAAAAAGTTTCTCATTTATATTCAGAAATAACAAGGCAAAGAAGTATTAAAAGGATAGACTGAAGGCTGCAGATTATTTCTAGCAGTAATAATTTACCATCTGCCTTTTTATTTGTGTGCGTGTAGATTTTCTTCTCTCTCCCAGTGTATAATAGCAAATTACTTAGCAGACCCAGCACTTTTTATTTTCAGCTTTTGACACCTCTCTTTTGACCTGTGCACAAAGGAGAAGCATAGTTGAAGATGTTTACATTTTATACCTTGTAACGTTTTAGTGGTAATTTATTTATATTCATCCAGAGATGCTTCTAATTTAATAGTCCACTCTGCTCTCCCTAGTGAAAATAATAATGGGAAAATTTGCCAATGGTGCTATAATGAAGACTGATGCAGTTTAATGTGTCTTCAACAAAATGGTTTAAGCATGACTGCCCTGCGTGTTAACTATTTCTTTCACCCTACACAGTACATATTTGGCACTAAAAATTGTGTATTCGCATCTGATACAGTATAAAACCATACAGTATAGGGGGCTAGAAAAGTAAGGGGTAAGCTTTCATCCCCCTTCTCTGGGGACATTAGGACCCAGATGGTGCCCTCTCCTCTGCCCCCCATGATGTGGTCTTGGGAGAGAATTGCAGAGAGGTGCCAGCCAGAGACTCCAGCCAGTTGGTACAGAAACAGCCAAAGCAGGGCCCTCCGTTTGCATTCAGAGAATCTTGCACAGTATTGATTGGATTTTCTCTGCCCTGTGCTGATTGGCCGTTTGGTCCATCCCCCTCCCTCACAGACTTCAGCTCAGCTTCACTCCCACACCTTCCCCTGTTTCTCTCTCCACCTCAGCCCTGTCCCTCTCACTCTCCTCCCCTTCCCTTTCCACTTAGCTGATCCCCTCCTAAGTAAACCGATCACAAAAATGTCTGTTTGCTGCCATCACATTGTTCACTTGGCTTGTGTACTAGGCCCTTGTCCCCACTCTGTGTCTGTCTAGTCTATGAAGATTGCAAGCTCTTAGGCGCAGGGACTGTCTATTACTGAAATAGAGTTTAAAAAAAATATTTCTGCAAAAATATAAAATTTTTGTGCAACAAATAGATGATCATTCCACAGTAGCTGGGTGGATAGCACAGGTGTAAAGCAACGTCCCTTGGCAACCTTTCCAAATGTGTACAACTACCATGTTCCTATCTAAATTAGTTCTCATGTAGCCATTATTAGTGTAGCTAGCGGTCAATCACAATGCACCCACTCACTACAAGCCTGGGAACTAGGGACAAAATTCACCCCTAGAAAGAGGACCTTCATAGTCCCACTTAAATCCCACTTAAGTCCCACTTATGGAACATTAGTTTGCTTTATTTTGACTAGTACTTACGTGTTGCACCGTCGTAAGCTGGTCTTCCACAGAAACCTGTATTTTAACCCTAATAGTTTAAATTCATTTTGGAATTCAGATATCAAGATATCTGCAGCCAAATCCTCAAAAAGAAGAAAGTAGTAATACTGTACGCATAAATTCCCAGACCTCCCCCCTTGGTAAGAAATAAATATAGGGTGCAATTCTGTGAACAAACTTAGTGTGACTCATTAAAATCAATGGGGATGCATGGGTACAAAACAGCACAGAATACGGCCTGCATTACTGAGATCTACAATTAATATTTTGTTTGGTTTGATATACTTCTTTTGTTGGAAAAGCTTGAAAAATTACTACCCTTTTTACAAAAAATTTGCAATAAAATGAACAACCCAACTGAAAATCTTAAATTCTGAAGTATTATATTTTTAAAAATTCAAATATGAAAGTCGTTCAGACAAATGAAGAACTTTAAAAAATAGGAACTGCCTGTCCCACTAAGCTCCCTCAAAAGGTAAGATGTGCAAGAAAACAAATTATGTAAAATTAATTGCAAGTCATTCTTTGAGTAAGGAAATTAAATCCACTAGGACTTTATTAGCACTGTAGAGATTACAGCCCAATTCCAGACACTTCTTCTGATGGAGATAAGAATCAGAGGCTGGGAACACCTCGACAATCACAAAATCAAAGTCAGCAGTTCTTAAAGGAAAACTGCCTGGATTATAGTACTTTATCAAGGTGAATATTACAGTACAGTAGCCAAATAAATATTTAACTAATAATTCATATTCAAAACTCAGTTTGGAAAAATGCTTAGAGGAACATCTGTCACTGTTTCATTATCTCCATCTCTGTTAGTGCTGATGATGTATCTCAATGAGAGATGCCTTTTTCCTGATACAGTTCATTATCAGGTGAGATTTTCATGTGTCTCACATGGCAGCATTTGAGTGCGTGAGACAGGCAGGCAGTTCTCACAGGTGTTGTGAGATGAATTCTATTTTTAACTTTTATTTTATTAATTTTACACCAACCTTGCTGCACAATGAAATAGAAAGTCTTGTACCAAATGCTGAACCGTGTTTCCTAGGTCTTGGAATGTGTCAGGAGGTAACTCCTATTTCCTTGTTATTTTCTTAATATATTTAAGAGACCTGAAATACTTTTGTTTAGTCATTTATTCTTCTGTGCAATTTTTAAGTGTAGTGATAACAAGAGTTGCCCTTTAGCTAAGGGCTATAACAACCCTCCTGTGGGAAAACCCAGGAGCATGCTGGATTGATGTAAAAATATGAGTTTGTACTCTGAGTTGATCATGTGTCATGTGAAAGATTGAGGTTTGCACAACTGTGGAACGTCTCAAGATCCACTAGTGCTTGGAGGTCCAAAAGCAAGTCATGCAGATCTCACAAGACAAAGGAGAGCTGGGCCATTGACATAAAACTTCTCCATGCTACTTCTGAAGCTCCCTTCAGCCTGGGCAGTTGGATTCTGACTTGGCTCATACTCTCTTGGCTGCCATTGAGGTTTTTAAAAGCGTGTGGAGCAGGAACCAAGGCAAATTTACGTTGCTAGGGTGAGCATTAGCCCCTTAGTGTGTTTCCTTGTGGATTTCTTATGAGATGGAGCATAGATTGGCCCGCCATCAAGCCACAGCTTCCCCAGGCATGCAGTTTTCTAATGGCAGGGCTTCCCCAGGTTTAAAATGGGGGGAGGAGCTGTTGCATAATTACTGCATTTGTATTTGCAAACAATTTTATCACATGTGATGGGGTGTTTACCCCAAACTTGCCTGGAAAGGGTTAATGCAGAGTGAGCAGGGGAGTAATTAACCCAATGGCCCACAGATGAATCAGGGGAATCAGGTGACCAAGTAATTCCCTGACTGAGCGAGGGAGCCCATCTGAGGAGGAATGAGCTATGTTGGATTTATAAAGACAGGAAATTGGAAGCAGTGGGGGCTGCTGGGAAAGTTTGTAGTCACTCCCTAAAATGAGGGAGGTGCATTTGGGCTGGAAAACCCAGAGAGGGGAGAAGCCAGGAAGGTAGAACAGGGCTCAGGGAAGGGCAGTAAAGTCTAGAAGGGAACACATCTTGACTGTTGGCTAGAAGGTCCCTGAACCAGAACCTGGAGTAGATGGTGGGCCCATGTTCCCCTGCCAGCCACAGAGGAAGTAGCCCTACGAAGCAGTGAATAGGAAGATTGCCTAGGACTGCTGACAAGGAAAGTCTTACCAAACCTAGAAGGGGAAACCATTTGCTGACCTGGCTGAACAGCTAAATCATGAAGAGGCAGCAGCAGCAGCTTGTGGAGTGAGAGAGGGGCTGAGGACCTAGAGAGAGAGGTGGAGAATGGCATGCAATTGTGATAAGGGACATTGATCTGGTGAGCTATTCCCCAGAGTGCCCAAAAGGAGGTGCTGTTCTAGAGGTGAGTGAAGCACCCTGTCACACCACACACCATTAGAGGTAACCTTATAAAATTTGTTCCTAATTGCCTTAATCTCACCATTGGTAAAGAACTCGTTTTGACAAAGTAAAGAAAGATGGGCCTGAATCAAAATCTCAAACCACCTTCAAAATTGAGGGTGTTTAAAGTCCAGTCCTGGATATAGACAAGAATTCTCAGAGGGTTTCTATGCTAGGAATTTCTTGTGACTCAAGTAGATGTGGAAGAGTTTAAAGAATGTATAGAATAGAATAGAATATAGAGGTTCTGTCCCCACCTCTTTTGCTTCAAGTCACTGACAAGTCACTCAGGGCCTGATCCAATGCCCACTGCAGTCAATGGGAAAGTCCAATTGACTTCAGTGGGATTTGGTTCAGGCCCTTAATCTCTCTGAACATTTTTCCATTCTAACAAGCAGCAGACACTGATGTTAGCAGAGAAAAGGAGAATGACAGAAATCTATTTCCAAACAAAAGAGATTCACAGGCAATTTGGAATTCAGCATGTTTACTTTCTTTACAGTTAATGAGCTACATGATCCAACAATAACTAATTGTATTGTACACCTTTCATAAAGCTTTTAAGGCATTTCATAATTGATTAACAGATCAAGCACGTCATCATTACAGAATGTTTTGCAATAATACGTTAGGAATTAATGTAGAATGAATATTCCATCCCCGCTAAACAAACAGTTACATATCTAGGATTCAAGCCAAAGAGATGTGCTTTGAACATTATAAGAAAGACTTTATTTGTTTGCAAGCTGATTATCAGGGCTTTTTTCACCAAGCCCCCTACATTTTTCAGTTAGCATTTTCTCGTTTCTTAGATGAGTTTAGTTAAATCTAGTGTTGCAGTGCTGATTTATTGTTCATTCAAATGTTCAGGACAAGATGGATCATAGGATGGATCAAATTCATCCCTAGCCAGGAAGGAGATGCTTTGGTTGACTTCATCTGCTCCCATGGTCTCTCTTAACAGATCTCTGCAGAGGACTCTCAGAGACTTCTATCTCTGACCTTTCCCACCTTATCGCAAGGTTTTCAGCTCTTCCTTTCTATCCAGCATGTCCTTTTGGATACTTCATTAATTCCTTAGATTAAACATGGCACAGAGTGTCCTCTGTAACCTTACTCCCAAACTTTCTTTCCTCCCCACACCATGGACAGCTCCACTATCCTCCTTTCATTCTAAGCTTGCAACCATGGTCTTTCTGTCTGTCTGTCTTTCTTTCTTTCCACTTGAGATTTCATCAATTATTGTCTATTCTCCCTCAATAATATTTATAAAATTGCCCCTTTCTCTCTTCTCTACTACTAAAACCTTAGCTCCTGCCACAATCTTCTGCTGCCTAGACTACTGTGACTTCATTGTGCATGTAAGAGCAGAGTATGACCCCTAAAGCTTTTAATTAAAAGTTATTTGTGAGCAATCACCACCACCTTGCTGAAAAGGGATGTCGTTTTATAACATCTGTCTAAACTTAGCATCTTAGTCTGATATCTGCAGAAGAGCTATATTGTTTGATATTTAAGCAAAAGGTTTCATGTTTAATGATTAAAATTCCTCTCTTGAATGTCTCATATTGGGCTCCCATAGGGACAATATCACACAGTATGACATATTTTCTTTTACACAGATAGCAAAGAGTCTATTATTAATCTTCTGCATAAGAAACATGGCAGTTCATCCACTGTTATGCCAGACAATATGGTTTGATTGCCTTTGCCTCCTGTCAAGCTTCTAACTGTACATGCATACTGTAAAATGAAAGTGTTATCTCAGCACAGCACATCAGACAGCAATATGTTGAGGGAGTTTAAAACAATACTGGGGTAATTAAGGACCAGTATCTATGCTGGAAGTAAAATAAGCCCACTGTGTAAAAGCTTTGTTTAGCACTGCATGATAGCAAGTTGTTGAAAATGGTTATTCAACATACAGGAGCTGTGCAAAGGTGAAAAAAAACATGATTTTAATATAAAAGAGGCTGAAACTAAATGATGCACAAGGGAGTATTTCATTTATTTAAAGGTTTTAGCAAAATATTTTTCACTCAGCAGAAACAGGAATGGAAAATGTTTTCTGTTGCAGCTACAGCCAACTAGTTCAATAATAAGGTGCATAGTCTGATCTCTTTTGCTAACAAGTACAGCAGTTGTTATGTGCTCTGACTGTCAGGGAGGAGAATGATTGCCAGTGTCAGAAAACACTAAGAGCCATTTGACAACATAAGCATAAGGAATTCCTCCTGTCTTGTGCCACAGCTGTACAAGACACCAAGAGTTTCTTCTTTTCCTATACCAGAACAGCCAAGAAGTCATGCTCAGTATAATTATATTGAATCATAAACTGCTATATTACTACCTCCATTCAGCTCCAGAAAGACCTAGCACTAGTCATTAGGAAGAATTTCCAGCCTGCTTTGCAAATAAGATCACCTGAATCCAAGACAAGATTACCGGAACTGATTGCCATGCACATGAGCCATAAATCCATTCCTTCTTTCACAGAATCGGGACCATTCACATACGGAACCCTAAAACTACTGTAAAATATCAGAGCCACCAGCTGTGACTGACACATGCCCTTCTTAGTTGGTGAAGGATAGTCATGAATTCCTGGGCTCCCCCTACTTAAAGAATGATTGTCTCCTTTGAAGAGAGTAGTCAGCCCCATTTCCACTCATTTCAGGAAGGAACACCTTCCTTCCATTTATTGCAGTTAGGACAAAATTTTACCACTAGTTGTGCAGTGGCTGGGGGGTGAGGGGTGTAAGTGTATGTTCCCATTGGCTTCAAACAGGGAGATAAGAACAACAAGGAAAAGATTAAAGCAATTAACTCAAGAGAAACATTCTCTCCCCCCTTTATTGTGTAACCCAGCCCTGCTCAGTGTGGCACTCTGTCCCCCTTTGGTGGCAGCTAGAGGTTGATGGTCCTGCTACAACAGCCCTAGCAAAAAAAACCCAGCTTTTAACTCGTGCAGTAGAGGCTCATGTGTTACATGCCAGAGGTCCCAGGTTTGATCCTGGCTGCTGCCCACCTGTCTCAGTATTACAGTTCTTTCCCTTTTCCCCCCAATCTTAACACTGGTACACAGACCCTCTTCCTCTGCTCTGAATACTGGAGGAAGAGTATATTCAGGCAGAACTTTCCTCGCCAATAAATAAATAGAGAGCATCCTTACTTCAGTTCCCTGTGTGAATGTATCAATTTAACCAACATTTCAACTGGAAATTGCTGTATATGAGCCAACTCAAGTTTTATGTGTTGTCAAGGGAATGATGTACATTGCTGACAAGCTCAAGAAAATGGTATTTCACAGTTGTGAGCTGAAGACTGATTGAACCAATGTAGATCTTCAACAGCATACTTTTCGGAACAGCTATTCCTTCACGTTCTTCTAACTACACAGTGAGCAGTAAGAATTTCATAGTCCATTCCCTCAGTGTGAAAGAGAGACTGCATAATTATTTCTAACTAAATAACAATAAGAACAGCGAAAGGATAGTCTTGTGGTTAAGGCATTAAATTGGGACACAGTAAATCTAGGTTCACTTTGCTGCTCTGTCCCAGACTTTCTGTGTGACCTAAGGCAAGACACTTAATATTTCAGTTAATTAATTAATTTTAATTCCACATTGATGAAATAAAATAATACTTTCTACCTTACAGGTGCAATGCATGATGATAAATTCATTGTTATGATCTGCACCACAAATGCCTATAAATAATACAGTCTTATATTTCTATAGGGTTTTTAATCCTAAAACCAAGATCTAAAACTGCTTTACAAACTTTATGAATTACATTTACCAGCACTGAAATATAGCAGCCTCTGGAAGGGAAAAAGACACTCTCTTCATGTAAACAGTAACACTTCATGACTACATAAGTTAGGAAGTGAAGAACACTGTACATAAGAACAGAAGAATGGCCATACTGATTCAGACCAATGGTCCATCTAGCCCAGTATCCCATCTTCCAACAGTGACCAAAGCCAGGTGCTTCAGTGGGAATGAACAGAACAGGTAATAATCAAGTGATCCATTCCCTGTTGTCCACTTGCAGCTTCTGGCAATCAGAGGCTAGAGACACCCAGACCAGGGGGTTGCATTCCTGACCATCTTGGCTATTAGCCAGTGATGGACCTATGCTCCATGAACTTATCTGATTCCTTTTTACCTTCACAACATCTCCTGGCTGTGGTGACAACAAGAACCAGCTTGCTGTCAGGTTCGATTATATGGATCCCTCAATAAAGGAGTGACAAGGGTTGCTTTGCATAGAATTTGTTTTACTTATGACAATCTATAAATCAACAATTACAATTTAGAAATCAATATTAATTCTGGTCTAATACAACAACTTAACTGCTTATAATGTGACCACAATTACACTTATAGAGGTGATTTATACTATAGGGTTATACTTACACAATCATACTTACACAATTATTCTTACTGCAGCAGTAACAAAACAACAAATGCTATATTACCTAGGATGGAACGGAGGTTAAGTATAACCTGGGCATGGCTCAATATCTAAATAGGTACTTTGCCTCGGTCTTTAATAAGTCTAGTGAGGAGTTTAGGGATGATGGAGGGATGACGAACGGGAATCTGGATGTGGTGGTGGATATTACCGTGTCTGAGGTAGAGGCCAAACTTGAACAGCTTGATGGGACAAAATCGGAGGGATCGGACAATCTCCACCTGAGGATATTAAAGGAATTGGCGCGTGAAATTGTGAGCCCGTTAGCGAGAATTTTTACGCAATCGGTAAACTCGGGGTTGTGCCGTACGACTGGAGAATTGCTAACGTAGTTCCTATTTTTAAGAAAGGGAATAAAAGTGATCCGGGTAATTATAGGCCTGTTAGCTTGACGTCTGTCGTGTGTAAGGTCTTGGAAAAAATTTTAAGGGAGAAAGTAGTTAAGGACATTGAGGTCAATGGTAATTGGGACAAATTGCAACATGGATTTACTAAAGGTAGATCGTGCCAAACCAACCTGATCTCCTTCTTTGAGAAGGTGACGGATTACTTAGACAGAGGCAATGCGGTAGATCTAATTTACCTCGATTTCAGTAAGGCGTTTGACACGGTTCCGCATGGGGAACTGTTAGTTAAATTGGAAAAGATGGGAATGAATGTGAAAGTTGTAAGGTGGATAAGGAACTGGTTAAAGGGGAGATTACAGCGGGTCGTGCTGAAGGGTGAACTGTCAGGCTGGAAGGAGGTTACTAGCGGAGTCCCTCAAGGATCGGTTCTTGGACCGACCTTATTTAATCTTTTTATAACTGACCTTGGAACAAAGAGTGGGAATGTGTTAATAAAGTTTGCGGATGACACGAAGCTGGGGGGAATTGCTAACACGGAGAAGGACCGGGATACTATTCAGGAAGATCTGGACCACCTTGTACACTGGAGTAATAGTAATAGGATGAAATATAATAGTGAAAAGTGCAAGGTCATGCACTTAGGGATTAATAATAAGAATTTTAAATATACGTTGGGGACGCATCAGTTGGAAACGTCAGAGGAGGAGAAGGACCTTGGGGTATTGGTTGATAGCAGGATGACTATGAGCCGCCAATGTGATACGGCTGTTAAAAAAGCAAATGCGGTTTTAGGTTGCATCAGGCGAGGTATTTCCAGTAGGGAGAAGGAGGTGTTAGTGCCGTTATATACGGCGCTGGTGAGACCCCACCTGGAATATTGTGTGCAGTTCTGGTGTCCCATGTTTAAGAAGGATGAATTCAAACTGGAACAGGTTCAGAGACGGGCTACTAGGATGATTCGAGGAATGGAAAATCTGCCTTATGAAAGGAGACTCAAAGAACTTGGCTTGTTTAGCCTGGCCAAAAGAAGGCTCCGGGGGGATATGCTTGCTCTATATAAATATATCAGGGGGATTAAC